>JAJOZX010006204.1:160000-276010 GCA_023014485.1 Bathynomus jamesi
ACGTAAAAACAGTTATTCAGCACATCTGAAACTAAATCATTGGGATAAAGTTTAACATGATGCTTAATCAAATAGTTCAAAATAAATGGTGAACTTGCAAGCCCAAAAACAATAGTAGTGTATCTATATGTAATTATCTTATCGTTGTTTTCTACCCAAAAGAAACAAAACCTATTTCTATCTGCTGTTAATTTTAACTTAATCTGCAAAAAGGCCTGTTTGATGTCAGAAAGAAAAATGAAAGGATTGCTTCTAAACTTGCATGGAAGGGTAAATAAGGATGACATCAAATCTATATCTGGATATGCTGCTTCATTCAACGAAATACCTTCACTGGTCTTAAGGCTACAATTAAATACTGGTCATATTTTAGTTGTAACTTGAAGTCCTGTCTTTACAACAGGTCTATGAGGTATCCATATAAAATTGTGATAATCTGATGGATCTACAGAAAACTGTTCTATAATGTCATCTGCTAATAATTGATGGAATACGGCAGTGTAACTTTCAAATAAGTTCTTATTCTTTAATTGTTTGACTACTCTATTGAGTGTGGCAAGAGCTATTTTGAAATTAGAAGGGACCTGTCCTATACAATCGTCATGCCATGGTAATTCTACGAAGTATTTCCCCTCTTTAAATTCTGTAGAGTCGTTAAACTGTTTAATTTGAAGCTCATCTAAGTTGCCTAAGTGCTCACTCCTTATGCCAATTGACTCTAGCTTAAATAGGTTTTTCAACACTAAGTCTAAGTCCAGTTCAGATTTAGAAACTGATAATGGGTTGAAATAAGTAGGGGAAGGGTGCAAGATAGTATTCACAACACACTCCAAACGTTGAACTGAGGAAGGCTCTTTGTTATTTTTAATGAAATTAGACTCACACCCTTCACGCTGTGACTGCAGTTCCTCATTGTCGGTGGTATGACCCAAGTTCAGGTTACCCAATCTGGACAATATTGAGTTTGAGTTTATACTAGTACAAACATCCACCATTGCCTTAATTGTCTGTAAAATATCAGGTGTTTTACTATCGTGTATGTTGCTGATACAAGAATCAGTTTCAGACAAGCCAAGTGGATTCGCACCTCCAAGGTTACTAATGGCCTCATTTTTAGCTTTTTTTTCAACCTCTCTAAAATTGTTAGTTTTAAAATCAGCCGGCAGTACCACGTAGGTTTTAGTGCCCACGGACTCCGACAGGGGGTTAGTAAGTTTAAGATCAGCCAGCAGTGCCATGCAGGTTTTTGGGCCCACAGACTCCGACACTGTGTTAGTAAATTTTGGGTGAGGGTCACTTGTTTTGCCAACTTGCTCTTGTCCCTTCGCAGTGCTGCGGGATACTCTGCCAAATGGTATTATATCCTGAGCCACCACGAAAGCAGGGATAGAGCTATTTAGTTGAAATATTTTGAAATTTTGGAGTACATCAGTTCCCAGGAGGCCACGAATTCCCTGAACCTTATCATCATTCTGGTCCTTGAACTGAGAGTCAGCTAACGTGTAGCCTTTTGAAAGGTTGTTTATGCAGTCCCTTAACCCTTCAACAGAGAAGTCGAATGACATTTCACTGTCTATCAGGAAGGAAAACTTAGTAAAACTATGAGGGTTTAACTGAACATGTACTTCAGCCTCCCTCAAAAACCTAGTGAAAAAACACCGGTAAATGTTTGTAGTTCGCATTTATGAGTTTGAAGTTTGTCCAAATCAAGTTCCAAATCAAGAGCCACAGAAGGCCCAATGTACGATCTTTGAGAAGCTGTGTCCAACAAACATCACACACTAACAACCTTGTCCCCCAACCCGAAGTCCAAGGTCACAGTGGGAAGCAAGTAATCTTTGTTGAAATATGATTCGCTACAACCCTCTGCAGCAACAACCCCAGAATGTACTACAAATGACTTCTCTTGCACTAGTCACGAAGATGGAGAAGTTTTAGGACAAAGAGCTGAAATGTGAGATTTTTTAGAGCAAAAGGTGCAAGGGAAGGAAATTTTTTAATCTTTACCGGGACAGGTATCCTTAAAATGTTTTTTGCTAGAACACATGACAAAGTTTGAGCTCTCGACAGCGATCAAGGCACTTTTTAAGGGTGTCATACTTCGGGCATTTTAACATACTGTGACTACCCTGACAGAACTTACAAGGATTGAAAGTATTAGCCTTTTGGGTTTGATCTTTAACTTTAATTTCAGTTTTGAAATTTTGCAAAGTTGGAGTATGAGCCGAAGTTTGTGATTTTGAAGAAGAGGGTTTGTTTGACTTAGGGGCGTTATCATTTGACAGGTTCTTTGAAGGTCTTAGTTTTTGAAGGGTCCAGATGACAGACATGTAGTTCTCTAAAATTTCTTTCAAGGATGGGTAATTTCAATTAATTTTATGACTTAACTCTTTTCTGAATGACAATGGAAGTTTTTGATACATTATATGGCTCATCAATTTATTACCAGGCGAATTGTCTTCAAAAAAATCTGTGTTAAAGTTCTTAAGATCATACAACACAGCCCTAACTTCATTTAGCCAAATACTAAGCTTATCATAGGGTCATTCTCTGTCAGATCAACCAGTGCCTAACACCCTCATCTCTCAGATTTTGCTGAAATTTGGTTTATAGGGAGTTTGTGGGCCCTGAATCCATTTCTGAAATTATAAGGTCAATCCGACCAATGGTTCAAGAGATATGACCTCGGGAAATTTGAGGTCACTTGCAAGGTCACTAACATTTGGCGACCCATAACTTGGGTAATAATGGTCACAATTATATAAAAGTATATATATTTAGAATCAGAAATGACAAGAAATCCAAATATGCAAGTTTTAGAACTCTAGGTTACACTGTAACCAAAATTTGAGGTCACGATTTGACCTCTGGGGTATCAAATGAGAATTTTTTTTTTAAATGTAAAAAATGAAGGCATAGGCATTGGCTATTAGAATCAGCAAAAAAATGTTTGTTTATGTTAGTATTTTTCATGTAACTAACATATAAGTAAACACCATATTCATAAGTTGTGCGTCAATTCTACCTATTTTTTCACACTTAAGCTCATAATTTGACCTATAGAAATTAAAATTACATTTTTTTATAGATATAAAAACAAAGGCAAAAAATGTAAAATTGTATTTCACTGCTAATCTACACTGGCAATAATAGTTATAATAGTGAAAGGGGAAGACCTACTTAGAGGATTCATGTGCTAGCCTAATACAATTTTTGCATGCTCGATGCTCTCATCAATTTCTTTTTGTGGAAAAATGTATTGAATTCTGCTGCCTCCTCTTAGGGTAGGACAACTCATTACAGTTAATATATGATGTCCTGGCACTGCACATGAATCCTTGTTTGATGGATAATAATATGCACTTGATCCTGATGACCCAGAGGGATGTAGAAAGTTCACAGTGAAATCATCAAACTCTTCACAATATTCCTCCACAATTCCATACCAAACTTGCATGTCATAAATGCAGCCAACATACTCTCCTGGTTTGACACATTTTAGGTTACCAAGCATTGCAGGTTCATTAGTAAAATGACTTTTCCTTATTCTTTTCTTTTCTTTTCTCCAATGCCACTTGAAATGGGATACACCATCAGTTCTTCCTTGTTTAGGGGAACAAATCTATGATATTTCTGAGTTCCAGGAATAGCCCTACTATCCTTGAATCGATGTTCCAACCGTTCTTCTGCATCTTTCAAATCAGCTGTAGTTACAAAGAAAAAATTTATCTTCTTGCTCAAGTTTTCTTCACAAAACTGAAACATGTGTTCTGGTGTAAGAATTTGCCTCTCTGTAGTTCTCTGCAAACTGGCACGAGCAGTAGCTCTTTTCACTGTTCCTCCAATCCCATCACATGCATTTTTGCCATGGGATATAGCAAAGAAGTGCCATTCACAAGACAGACCAAAATCCTCTTCATGGTAACAGAGATTGTGAAGTTGTATCTGTTCTTATAGTGGCCAGCACATCCATCTGAGAAATAGTGCACCTTCTTCAATTGTGGGCATCTGAATTTAACATATGTCATAAGCTTCAATATGAATGAGTAAACCATTATAGTGTTGTGTTTTAGTGATGCAGATAAGAAACAGACACTAAAATGGCTAAGTTTCCTGGTCTGCAGATGATCTATAATAGATGACAAAAGGGTGAACTGTACACTGTGAATTGTCCCAGTGAAACCCTTGGGCAGCATCCTGGACAATGAAAGAATAATTCTCAGAGAAATCACCTACTATAACTACCTCGCTCTGAGGTGGTAGTGTTTCTTTCAACTGCTTGAAGTACTGTGATTGTTGCTGAGCAACAAAGTGATGACGAACCATGCGGGATATTTTCATGCTTAGGGATGATAAGTATTCATGAAGTGGCTCCACCTTATCAACCATTGTACAATGGTCAACAGTCACCCATTGCTTGTAAGATATTTTATTTGGAGCTGATTTCACACTGTCAAGTAACTCAAGAAAATCCAGGACACCCTCTTCTCTTGGGCAATCATTGCAAAGTTGCATCATGCAAGTCTCTCTTTCTGTACTGCAGACACTGTAATCCATAAGATCCTTGTATGAAAGACCTCTTTCTCCCAATGCAGCCAGCTGCAATTTTGGATTTTGATGGTATGTGCAGACACAGACAGAATGAGTCCCACCACTACCGGCAAGCACACAATATGATGGCCGTAATTTTGCAAATGTGGAAAATCCTATTTTGGGATTCTTTTCATCATTTTTATATAGTTCAAACATCTCTCTTAAATTCCCGAGGACCAATCGTTTTTGCACCTTCATTGCACCTTCAGCACTGATAACTTTCACGCAATCCTTTTGGCCAGGACACATACGACTAACCTCTTCTGACTCATAGAATCTTCTAACTATATCTTTGTGTTCTTCAGATATCACTTTCCTTTGCTCATTAGTGGAATCTTCGGAAGGATTCCATGTTCTGATTTAAGTGAACGGCTTCTTTTCACCATGTATGTTGTAGTTTGAAAGAAACTAGCTGTTTTTTCAATTGTGTATGGTGAGAGTGTCAATATTTGTAGTTTGTGATGGTGACATTTGCTCTCCAGGAATGACTGTTTCAATTCATTCATTAATTTGTCTAGATGTTTTTCAGATTTAGTTTCAGGTTTTGAAGTATCACTTACCTCCTCAGTAATTTGAACACCATAACTGAGTTCTAGCCTCTCCTTCAGGTGTTTCTGAGCAGATGATAGCTTACCACGAGCCTTGCGCTTTTTCTGGCTTAATGACAGCCCTTCTGAAAAGAACAGAAAAAAAGGTTTCACACACCTGAATATTAGTAATTAAATATTAATTATAGTACCTTAAATGCTATATAATTGGCTATATAGTAGATCAAACAGACCTTGTAGTAAAGTATAAGCTATTATATTAATTTATTACTTACTTTTTTTAACTGGTGTTTGGTCCAGAAATGCTAGAACTGGTTCAACTGAAGTTGAAGGATTTTCCTTTATCAAGCAATCACTGTCATTGTCCAGATCTTGAATTGAAGAGATGTTACTCAAGCCACTGATAGTAGATGATTCATTTGAATCCTGCTCAGACTCGTTGTTTTCAGTGGTACTAAGTATAGTGGGGTTTTTCATTATCAGTGTCCAGCAGTTCACACACAACAATGAGTCTTTTTCACTCTTCCAGCACATTTTTCAACAAGTACATCAGTCACTTTTCTAAGATTGATTGTTATGCGTTTCTTGTGTTTTTGAATAGGGTCCTGGCAGTATTTCAAGTGCCGAACCATTGTATTTTGATCTGTAAAGATATAGGATTTACAATTAGGTAATATATATTTTTTAGAAAATATATAGCTATACACACTTAATATTTTAGGCCTTGATAGTCTCTGAGGCTCATTAAAACACCATACCCACCAGCCACCCACAGTGCTGGCTGGAACTGTACTAACCTGTAGACAAGGAATTTTGCAACTATCTGTGTTGATTCTGCACTTAGACAAGTAGCAACATGTTTCAACAGGTTTGTTTAGGCTACATGTGAGCTTAGTCTTCCCCTTTCACTATTATAACTATTATTGCCAGTGTAGATTAGCAGTGAAATACAATTTTTATAAATTCTTGGAGCTTGAGGTCAAATTGATAGCTAAGATATAAAAATTCCTTGAAATGACAAGCAATTTATAAATATGGTGTTCACTTATAAGTTAGTTACATGAAAAGTACCAACATAAACAAACTTTTTATGATTGTTTCTATTAGTCAAGAACTGTGACTTTGTTTTTTATATCTATAAAAAATGTAATTTTAATTTCTATAGGTCAAATTATGAGCTTAAGTGTGAAAAAATATGTAGAATTGACGCACAACTTATGAATATGGTGTTCACTTATATGTTAGTTACATGAAAAATACTAACATAAACAAACTTTTTTTGCTGATTCTAATAGCCAATGCCTATGCCTTCATTTTTTACATTAAAAAAAAAAATTCTCATTTGATACCCCAGAGGTCAAATCGTGACCTCAAATTTTGGTTACAGTGTAACTTTTTTATTTTTCAACCTAGAGTTCTAAAACTTGCATATTTGGATTCCTTGTCATTTTCTGATTCTAAATATATATACTTTTATATAATTATGACAATTATTACCCAAGTTATGGCTCGCCAAATGTTAGTAACCTCGCGAGTGACCTCAAATTGCCCGAGGTCATATCTCTTGAACCGTTGGTCGGATTGACCTTATAATTTCAGAAATGGATTCAGGGCTCACAAACTACCTATAAACCAAATTTCAGCAAAATATGAGAGATGAGGGTGTTAATTTCAATTTTTTTTGGTTGATCTGACAGAGAATGACCCCATACTGGTATTCCTCAACAGGTCTAACATTAATTACACTAGGGAACAACATTTTTGTTTCTTGAAAACTATTTGGTGTTTCTTATAGAACTTTTGATGCTGATTCCAATATGGTTTCAGAATTTTTCTATCACCCATAGTTTTTGAGAAAATATATTTCCATTTACTCAGAGTTTTCCCAAAATATAGTTAAAATTAAGTGAACTAATTTAATTTTACTTTCTTTTTTTTCCAGGTTAACTATATTTAATAGTATTTTTTGCATTAAAAAAATATAGCTATTTAAACAAACAGATTTTTAATAAAAAGAAAGAAATTTTTTTCAAGTTTTGCTCAAATTTTAAAATTTTTCATAGTAGAAAAAATTGGTTTTTCATTCCAAAAAGTTTTCCGTGATTTCAATAATTTTCCGCCAGCATGAATCGAAACTGTATTAATCCCAGAGATACATTTTGCTACGTATGTGGAGAACTGACCATAATGGCACAGAGGAAGACGATGACCCACTCATGAAGAAGGCTTACAAACTTTATTTTGGATGTAAGGTAGGCAACCAAGACAAATCCTCGGCACCTCATATCTCATGCATTTCCTGTGCCATCACTCTTAGGGGTTGGATTAAAGGTACCCGCAAATCTATGCCATTTGCCATACCAATGATTTGGAGAGAGCCCAAGGATCACCTAACGGATTGCTATTTTTGTATGACTAACATTTCAGGATTCTCTGCAAAAAATAAACATAAAATTCAATACCCAAATCTTGCATCTGCCATGAGACCAGTACTACATGACGATGATAACCCAATTCCAACTCCCCCAGTCATGGACACTGGATGAGAGTCTGAAGTTGAACCAATGGAAATTGATGACACTAAAGATACAGACTTTCAGCAACCTCAATCAAATAACCACGTATGATAACGCAGGTTATGCTGAATGATCTCATGAGAGATTTGGACCTTCCGAAAAAGAAGGCGGAATTATTGGGCTCCAGGTTACGTGAATGGAATTTGCTGGCAAAAGATACAAGCATATCGGCATTCCGCACTCGCCAAAAAGATCTGATGCAGTATTTCTCCTCATCAGGTGGTTTATGCGACTGTAATAATGTAAATGGACTGCTGTTAGCTCTCGGTCATGAGCACAAATCTGAAGATTGGCGTTTATTTATTGACTCTTCAAAGCTAAGCCTCAAGGTTGTACTACTTCACAATGGAAATAAATACCCTTCCATTCCTGTAGGGCACGCTGTCCACATGAAGGAATCTTATGAAAATATGAAACTCATCCTTCAGCAGATTAATTATGACCAGTTTCGTTGGTATATATGTGGGGATTTAAAAGTCATCGCGCTGCTTCTGGGAATGCAGCTTTGTTATACAAAGTTCTGCTGCTTCCTTTGTGAATGGGACAGCAGAGCCAGAGATTCACATTATTTTGTAAAGGATTGGCCACTTCGTCAAAAATGTATCCCAGGACTGAAGAATGTCTCTCATGAACCCTTAGTTGACCCCAAGAAAATATACTTACCGCCACTTCACATCAAACTTGGCATCATGAAAAATTTTGTCAAAGCAATGAACAACGAAGATGAGGCATTCAAATATTTGAAGAAAAAGTTTTCACGACTTAGCGATGCAAAGATAAAAGAAGGGATCTTTGTTGGTCCCCAAATCAGAGAGCTCATGAAAGATCAAAAGTTTGATGATGCCTTGAGAGGAAAAGAAAAAGTGGCATGGAGGCCATGAAGAATGTTGTCACAAATTTTCTAGGGAACATCAAAGCCTCTAACTATGAAAAATAGTGCAGGACATGATTGAAGCATATAGGTTATTGGGATGTAATATGTCACTAAAAATCCACTTCTTGCACTCCCATTTAGATTTCTTCCCTGAAAACCTCGGCGACATAAGCGATGAGCATGGAGAAAGGTTCCACCAAGATATAGCTACTATGGAGAAACGCTACCAAGCGAGGTGGGATCTGGCAATGTTAGCTGATTACTGCTGGACATTGATGCGAGAAGCTCCTAATGAAACTACAAGAGAAAATCAGTGACAAAGAAGTTTCAAGAAGAATATTTTAAATGCCAATCTGCCACTAATATAATTTTTATGAAGTATTTTTACTAACTTCTATACACTTTTTGAATAAATATTAAAATACAAATTTCTCAGTAACCTTGGGTGATAGAGAAATTCTACGGCTATATTCGGAATCAGTGGAAAAAATCCTATAAGACCGACCTGTTCACGTCCAAGAAACAAAAAAAAGTTAAAATTTGTTCCCCAGTGTTATTTTCCTAAAGCTTCATCTGTTATAAAAGGGATATCCAAAAATTCAGCTTCAAGAAGATTCAGCACTACTTCATAATTTGCATCTGTATTTGATAAATGTTTAATTATGAGGAGGGTGACAAGCTTGACCTTCGTGAAATGAGAAATCATCATGTGGAACCTTTGTAAGGTAAGGTTGGTATAGGCATAATCCTTAAGGTAACCCTTTAAGTATGCAAGTTTAGAAGAATCTGTTAGATCTACTCTAGAACCTATAACATTTTGGAGTTGGGAATGGAAGCTCTGAAAATTATCCTTGTCAGATACACCACTAAATGTATTACACTGCAAATTGGGGGGGAAGGGCTTCACGTTTTAATACTTCTTTAAAACCTGACAAAATATTTTCAAGTCAGACAGAATTAGGCTGATTTCCTTCATTTGAATTGAAAGAGGCATTACCCTGAGAAGTTTCGGCTACCTTACGATCCTCAACAGCTTTATTTAAATTAGCCAACGATGTATTAATGTCAAAATGGTAATCAGACCAACTCAATCTCTTGTCCAAACAATTTTTTATCAAGGTCAAACAATTCATGAGTTCTATAAATCTCTATCAACTTAGCATCATAGGTTTTAATATCCTCTAAAGTTGAAGTGATGAAGTTAGACTGCAATTTTAAGTTTTCTTTAGTAAGCTCATTCTTATCAACAAGTTTAAAAGTTTTTTTAACATGTAAGTGATTTTTCGCTTGAAGACAGCCCTAGATATTATTAATTCCCATGCAGCCGCTTTACAACTCTTTATAACGGAATTGATGTCTTCCGAGGTTCCTTAGTATTAATTAATCCTAAAACAGAATCCTCAAAATCTATCTCCATTGTAAAGTTGGGGGAAAATACTACCAGTCGGCTACCTCAAACAAAATTACCCTAAATATTGAAATACTAAAATGGCAAATTAGAGGTATAATAATGGTAATTGGATTCAGTATGCTAAGTCACACTTCGTGAAATTACTAAAATGCCAAGGTAATTATGAGACCTAACTTGAGGCTCTTATAAACACTAAACACAATCATCAAAAGCCAATAAACAACTTTAAAATAAGCACTAATTTATCCGATAGTTAAATCAAACCTACGCTCAGTTTAGTAAGTAGAGTACCTAATGAAAAATTGATGAGTCTAACCAATTTAATCTATGTTGACTCCAAGCTTAAACTATAGTTGATCAAGTTTTTCAATTATGTTAGAATTATGTCTAAACAAAACTCAAATTACGAAATCAAATTGCAAGCTTATAGCACTAAGCTTACTTATAGCAAACAAAATCCTAACACATAAATTTAACTAAAACCCTGGAAACCCTAAACCTTAATAACGAAATAAATAAACAAACCTTAACCCCTTAAAATGAAATAAATTAACAAATGCTAACTCTTAATATTGAAATTGAGTACTTACCACCTGCATAGTTTTGAAAAACTTGTTAGTTATTCAGAGATCTAATTATTAAGAATGTTTATAATATCAAATCAAATTAACCTGAAATTGCTAAACTACAATTCCTATTATAACAAACCATTACCAAACTTTTAGTAATTACAACAAAACTAAGAAAAAATAAGGATTCTTCTGAACCCTAAGTTTAAATTCTTAAACAACACCAAGAAAATTTTAAGATTGAATACCGAAGGCATATGCGCACAAACTGGCCATTCAAATGTGAAAAAAAGCCTAAAATTGAATCATGCGCTCCTGGGCAGAAAATTCTGGAATCGGAAGTCGTGATTCCACGTATAATTTCTTTAAGGGCACGTTCAAACTTACTTTATTTTAAGGGCGTGTCTGAACAAACCTATTTTAGTTATTTTAATAATATACAATGACCACTTTATGAACATCCACAATTACAAATGCTATAAGGAGATTTTGAGAGAGAGAGGAGAAATAAAACAAGGCCAGACAAACTTCTTTGGACTCCTTCACAAAGCCCACAAGTGAACCTCCCACTCTAGCAAAGAGCACTCCCCTGGAAGTCCATCTAAGTCTTCATCAAATTAACGTCTACAAGTAGCTTTCCTGTATTTTAATTAATATGAAATTGATTTAATAATACGTTATTTTTAATATTTGTATGCTTATTCCTCCTTTAAATGCAAAACTTGTCTATTTTTGTGAATTTTTAGGTCTTGGAAGCCAAGTCAGGAATGAATTAACCTGTATTACATTAATTCCTATGGAAAAATTGTGTTCACTTTACAAATGGTTTCCAAGGAACCAATTGATTTGTAATTGCAGACAATGCCTGTATGTATATATAGGGTATATATAAACTTTGTAATATCAAAATTCATGTAGTTAGACAAAAGCTATGAAGTATACATCAGTATAATTATAATAAACTACTTTTCAACTAGAATTCCAAGATTCACTTGCATGCATTTCACACAAGATTCTTTAAGTTCATTGATACAGTCCTAAGTGTTTCAGATCATTGTTAATGCTGTAGGTAATTCACTCGCCAAATAATAATACCAGATAGTCAAAATCAGGGTTGGTGATTTTTTATTTTATTTTTTTTAAATAAAAAAAAAACCAGACTTATTTGATTTTTTCTTCATGTTCAAGATACACTAAAACAACAAGTCAAAAAAGATCCTTTTCATTCCTATAAGTTCCTATAGAACTAATAACATGAAGTAACTGAAGCAAACTATTGTATTAGCTATTTAAACAGCTAAGTCATCTTTGAGGTTGGATAAGAAATTGCACCTTTGCAATATGCGGAAGGTGCCAGTTTGTGAACATATCTAAGATTTATTCTAGGCCTAGAGTGCAATAGCTGTTGCAATGAGCACCGTGCGAGTACAAAGAAACCAAGGGCAACACTTCGGTTAGGCTAACAGTTAAAAGAGGATTCTTACTATATTACAATAATAATTTATATATATAAAAGGATCTATATATATAAAAGAGGAAGTTTGTTTATTTGTTTAGTTGTTCGCTATAGAAAACCAAACGGTTGAACTTACAAATTTTAAAATAACTTCATAATAACCAGTTTTTTACAAGGAATCTAATGGTGCTATTTATTTTGTATTTGATGTAGTATTTAATAACGAAATTGACAATTAATGATTATTGCGTCATTTTTTTTGTAATAAATTTTTTTTAATAAACATACAAAACATAAAATAGAAATTTTTAAAGAATTTAGTGAAAATCTGGCATTCGTAAACTTTGCGGAGCAAATATTCCATCGGAGCAACATAAAATAGAAATTTTTAAAGAATTTAGTGAAAATCTGGCATTCGTAAACTTTGCGGAGCAAATATTCCAGCGGAGCAAATTTTCCAGGACAGTGCTAAATGGTTTCATAAGTGATTTAGTAACTTTGTGAATTGCAAATTATTGTTTAGTGATACAGGTGATTATGCCACCCAAGAAACGCCCTTTATATGGAAAGTCTTCTGCCGCTAAAAGAATTCAAGCACAAAGAGCAGCTGAAACAGAAGAAGAACGCAATCAAAGACTTCAAGCACAAGCTGCAAGACAGGCTGCTCAAATACAGGAAGAGACTTTGGAACAACGTAAAGCTAGACTTCGAGCTCAAGCTGAAAAGCAGGCTACTCAAAGACAGCAAGAAACTGTTGAACAGCACCAAGCCAGAGTTCAGGCAGAATCATCAAAGCAAGCTGGATATAGACAACAAGAAACTTCTGAACAACGTCAAATCAGACTTCAAGCACAACAATTAAGACAAATAACTTACAGAGAGCAAGAAACAGAGGAGCAACATGATGTACGACTTCAGGCTCAAAGAACAAGACAAGCTCAAACACCATCTCGAGCATTCAATGCTTGGCAGTGGAATTTAAGTGCTTTTAACTATATAATCCACAATATAATTATGCATCTGACAAAGTGGTTATTATTGGATCAATGTCTAAAATATGTGATAAGTTTGGTGCTAAAAAGTGGGATAAAGAATCACCAGGAATGTGTTGTACTAATGGAAAAGTTCAATTACCTGCGCTTTCGGAACCTCCAGAACCTTTGAAAACTCTACTTACAGGCACTACATCTGAATCTAAACACTTCTTACAAAATATTCAAGCATACAATTCTGTATTTCAAATGACCTCATTTGGAGCTAATATCATTATTGAAGGAGGATTCATGCCTACATTTAAAGTTCAAGGTCAAATATATCACAGAATAGGTTCACTACAACATTACCTCATGAAGAACCAAGGTATCTTCAATTGTACCGTACTTTGTTGAAGATTTGCAACATCAAGCACAAAATAGATACAATAGAAACCCAGCAACAAGATTGGAACTAATTGTTGAACTTCAAGACATGCTTCATGCTTCAAATAATTACATTCAAAGTTTTAAATATGCTCTAGAAAATGTACCTGCTACAGAATACAAAATCATCATTGATGCCGACAAGAGACCTCCTACTGAACATGCTAGACGATTTAATCTCCCAGAATGCAATGAAGTTGCTGTGATCATTACTGGTTAAGAACATGACAAAAGAGACATTGTGCTTAAAAGTCGAGACAATACTCTGCAATTCATCAATGAAACCCATAGATCTTATGATGCTTTGCAATATCCTTTACTCTTTGTCTATGGAGAAGATGGATATCACTTTGGAATTCTCCAAGCAGGTGTACATTCTAGCAAAACAGTTTCCTGCATGGACTTCTATGCTTACAGATTTATGGTTCACAGTAATTCACTAAATCATCTTCTGTTGGCTAGAAACCTTTTTCATCAATTTGCTGTTGATATGTATGCAAAAATAGAAGCAGAAAGATTATGTTACATTAGAACTCATCAGAGAGAATTAAGATGTGATTCATATATACATCTAAGAGATGGCATCAACAATGATGTAGCTGGAGGAGAGCTTGGCCAACTTTGCATTCTTCCGTCAACTTTTACAGGCAGCCCACGTTACATGCATGAAAAAACTCAAGATGCAATGACATATGTTCGCACTTATGGTCGACCTGACCTATTTATAACATTTATATGCAATGCTAAATGGAAGGAAATTCAGGATGAGTTACTACCTGGACAAACATACATTCACAGACATGACCTCACAGCCAGAGTGTTTCGCTTAAAATTATTAAAACTGATGGATTTAATGACAAAATCCAACATTTTTGGCCCAGTTAGATGCCACATGTACACTGTTGAATGGCAAAAAAGAGGATTGCCTCATGCTCATATTTTGATTTGGCTGACCAACAAAATTCAAGCTAATCAAATTGATTCTGTTATCTCAGCTGAACTTCCGGACCCTAACACAGACAAAAACCTCTTTGAAATAGTTCAAACTCAAATGGTGCATGGTCCATGTGGTTCTCTAAATTTCAATTCACCTTGCATGAAAGAAAATAAATGTACGAAACGTTACCCAAAACCATTTTTAAAAGACACTCAAACAGGAGAAGATGGTTATCCTTCATATCGCAGAAGAAAACCTGATGATGGAGGCTTTACAACGAGAATTAAACGAAATGAAATTGATAATAGATGGATAGTTCCTTACTGCCCTCTCTTGACTAAAACTTTTAATGCTCATATTAATGTAGAATTTTGTAATTCTGTCAAGTCTATCAAGTATGTGTGCAAGTATGTTAACAAGGGATCCGATGCAGCTATGTTTGCTCTACAACAACAAAATGTACCTGATGAAGTGACTAACTATCAACAAGGTCGTTACTTAAGCAGCAATGAAGCCTTTTGGAGAATTTTTAGCTTTCCCTTTCATGGAAGATATCCTGCAGTACAGCAACTAGCAGTTCATTTAGAAAATGGACAGAGTTTATTTTACTAATGAAACAGCTGCCCATCAAGCTCTTGCTCCTAGAGATACTACTCTTACAGCTTTTTTTAAACTATGTCAAGAAGATGTGTTTGCTCAAACTTTATTGTATCGCCAGTTACCATCTTATTACACATGGAACAACAAAAAATGGAGTAGAAGAAAGAGAGGAAGCGAAGTTGAAGGTCATCCAGATGTAAGATTTGACAGTGCTTTAGGCAGAGTTTACACTGTTCATCCCAGCCAGCATGAGTGTTTCTTTTTAAGAATGTTGCTGCATGAAGTTAAAGGGCCTAGATCTTTTAATGATCATAGAACAGTTGATGGTCATGTTTGTGCGACATTTAGAGAGGCATGCTACAAACGTGGAATGCTAGAAGATGATAGTCAATGGGATGCCACCTTAAGAGAAGCAGCCATATACCAATCCCCAAAGCGGCTAAGAGATTTATTTGCAATTCTGCTAAAAACCTGTGATGTGGGCAACCCTTTAGAATTATGGAACAAATACAAAGATGATTTGGCACAAGATTATAAGCACCAAGCACAACTTGCCAACCCGCATATTGACGTTGTTTACACAGATGAAATCTACAACAGAGCCTTAATTGACATAGAAGATAAAATAGCATCAATGGATGGACAACAAATACCTTCATTTGGCCTCCCACGAACCAATAGAACAGAAGTCAACAATTTAGCTACAGAGCTTATAAGAGAAACATCATATGATATCAACTACTTAACTGAATATGTAAATGAAAATGAGCCCAAGTTGTTGCCTGATCAGAGAACTGCTTATTCAACTATAATGAATAGTATCTCTCAGCAGAATGGAGGCATCTACTTTTTGGATGCTCCTGGTGGTACTGGATAAACATTTTCACAAATTTATTACTGGCCAAAGTTCGCAAGCAAAATAAAATTGCTGTAGCAGTAGCATCTTCTGGTATAGCTGCTACACTGTTGCCTGGAGGTCGCACAGCTCATTCTGCATTCAAACTTCCTTTGGATTTAGCTACTAATGATGAAGCTGTTTGTAAAATTACTAAAAATTCTGGCATGGGAGAGGTTTTTAAAAGATGTGAACTTATAGTCTGGGATGAATGTACAATGGCCCATAAAAAAGCATTGGAGGCCCTGAACAAAACTCTACAAGATGTGAGAAACCAGAAGACATTGATGGGCGGTGTAACTGTTGTCTTATCAGGAGATTTTCGCCAGACTCGGCCAGTTATACCTAAGGGAACAAAAGCTGATGAAATTCGAGCATGCCTTAAATCTTCCTGTTTGTGGCACAATGTTAAAACCTTGAAGCTTACAACTAACATGCGAGCAAGAATTTATGGTGATAGCAATTCAGGTCTATTTGCTCAGAACTTGCTACAGCTTGGCGAAGGAAAAGTTCCTGTGGACTCTGACAACAAAGTCATTATATCTACAATCAGCGCAGTGGTCCAAAGTGTTAATGAATTAACAGAAAAAGTATTTACTAACTTTAGTTAGCACCACAAAGACTTTACTTGGCTGTTTGAAAGAGCAATATTGGCACCGAAAAATGTGACAGTTAATTCTATCAACCAACAACTACTCCAAAATATTCCAGGGGATCCTTATATTTACAAATCAATTGATACAGTTATCGATCAAAATGAAGTTGTCAACTATCCAACGGAGTTTCTAAATTCTTTGGAATTTCCAGGATTGCCTCCTCACCAACTAACAACTTAAAGTTGGAGCTCCTATAATGCTTCTACGAAATTTAGATCAGCCTAAGCTCTGCAATGGTACCAGATTAATAATAAAGGCATTACAGCCTCATGTCATTGAAGCACAAATTCAAACTGGTTGTGGCAAGGGTGAAGATACTTTTATTCCTAGGATACCTCTAATAACATCAGAGATGCAGTTTCAGTTTAGGCGCTTACAATTTCCAGTAAGATTAAGTTTTGCCATGTCGATCAACAAATCACAGGGACAAACAGTGAAAGTTGTTGGGCTACAATTACAAGAAGACTGCTTCTCTCATGGTCAACTGTATGTAGGATGCTCTAGAGTAGGAACAGCTAACAATCTTTATGTATACTCTCCTTTTGGAAAAACATGCAATGTTGTATATAAAGAAGTATTGTAAATTCTAATTTCAAATAAAGCTTTGTTTGATTAAATGTTTTTTTATTTCTCGCATCACAGCTTTTGTCTACTTACTGAATAATTTGCTGAAAAAAATACTGATCTATACATTTCAAATCTAAATTTTCACCCGTGCAACGCCGGGTAATTCAGCTAGTTATGTATAAATTGTGATTGTATTGTTATATTGTTATGGTGTGTTCTCTAAAGTGGTACAATTGTAACGTTCATTTTTTTTTTTTCATTTCAGATTGAAGGGTAACATGGCTGAGCGTTTAACACTGCAGGAGCGTGCCCATTTGGCGGCACGGTACGAAGTTTGGCAATCTGTCGTTCGAGTTCAAAGATGGTGGCGGGCCATTCACGGACCACGTGCCCAAGTGGACCCGAAAACAATCAAGAACTGCCACTCGAAGCTCATGACCACGGGGTCTGTGGCAGATGTTCGAAGATGTGGTCGCCCTTCGACATCCAGGGCCCAGGAGACGGTGCAGGCAGTTCAGGAAATGTTCGCACGGAGTCCACGAAAGTCAACTCGCCAGGCAGCTCGGGAAAGTGGACTCTCCTGCTACTCAGTGCGAACTGTGCTGAAGAAGGAGCTGAACTGGCGTGCGTGGAAGCCGCATTACTGCCAATCTCTCTCGGACGAGGACTGCGACATTCGCATTGAGTTCGGGGAAATCATGCTGGCTTGGCATGAAGACTGGCCCCATCTCTTCCGCAACATCCTCTGGAGCGACGAGGCGGTGTTCCACGTCGGAGGCTTTGTCAACCGCCACAATTGCCACTACTGGGCAGGAGAGGATCCCATGGTTACCTCTGAAAAACGGCAGAATCGGTTCAGTGTAACGGTGTGGTGTGGTATGACCTCAGATCAGGTTGTGGGCCTGTTTCCTTCTGCGCACACCATGAATGCTGAGCGGTACCTTGCTATGTTGCGAAACGAGGTCTGGCCGGTTGTCAGCACATGGGAGAACATCGACGATCTGATATTTATGCAAGATGGTGCCCCTCCGCACTTCGCTCTTGTTGTCCGTGAGTGGCTGGATGCCCACTTCCCTGGGCGTTGGATGGGTCGTCGTGGTCCACATCAATGGCCAGCCAGGAGCCCCGACTTGACACCGTGCGACTTCTTTCTTTGGGGGTGGGTAAAGGAAGAAGTCTACCGCACCAAACCGAGGACATTGGAAGAACTGGAGGACCGAATTCGGGAAGTCATGTCCTCCATCCCGCCGGAGTTCCTGCTAAAGTCAGTGGACGCCATTCCTGGGTGGCTCCAGAAGCTGGTGGAAAGAGTTGGAGCCCACATTGAATTTTAGAGAAAACCTACCATGTATGCCTACCTTTTCATATTATTTCTTCTGAAATAAATGGATAATAACGTATTTTTTTACCAATCCAAAATAGGGAGCTACTTTCCGCCCACCCTGTATATGGAATGATAAAGATGTTATACCTCTGTTTTTCTAATATAAATCCAATTTCTAATTAGGATAAAATGGCAATATCTTCAAAAAAAAAAAGAAGTTTTTGCTATACATTTAATAAGCTATACTACACTGTATAAAATAAATTTATTTAATTTGAGCTGTAAAAGCTGCAAAATTAGTATTTCTTTTCAAAACTTTCAATTAACATTAGGGCTCAATTTAGAAATATATATATTTTTTATTCAAGTTGTAACTCCATAATTCTTTGCTTTGGGTCAGCAAATTAAACTATCATGACCAGATGACCTTAAATGTTTTCTAGAAATGAAATGTGTTTTATATCAAATCAGTGGAATAAAAATTGAAATTAATTATTGATGCTTTATAGAAATAATAAATATGTTCTACAAATGCTTATTCACTTTAGGCCAATGGCTATTAAGATTTTAATTAATGTTTAAAAAAAAGGTTAACACAGATATCTTAATTTGTCACTATCATTAATAGAGCTATAAGTAAATTCTAAAACCTTGTTTTATTGAAAAATAAACAGCAAAGTTCATTACCATTCTTTATGTATTACCTATACTGTACCGTAGTGATTAATTAGTAGTTTTCAGATTTTATAATTTTTTTTTTTTTTTTCATATAGCTACTGATTTAAATCAACCAACCCTGACCAGAATTGGTAAAAAATCCAGTCCAGATGCAGATTTGGTCCGGAAGGGCCTATCAGATGGATTACCCTCTGTTAATCCAGTCTGGTCCCAGCCCTATTTTGTATTAGAATTATTGTAAAGTTGTATTTATTTTATCAATAAAAAGTTATTCAATTCAATTTGATGTTGCTCAAACAAAAACAAAAACAAAAAAATGGAAACATTCAATATTAGATGTGTTGATGTGATATTTTTTTATTTTTAAAATGTTCAAAGCAACACCACAAAGAAATTTTAAAAATAAATCATTAATATCTGACCAATGCTCCAAGTAACTCTTAAAAGATGATAGATAATAGGTTTTTCATTTAAAGTTAGAGAGTATTGAAAAAATAAATTAAAGGAATAAAAATTCTATTCATAAATGTAAATTGCACTGAAGCCAACTCTTACAGGCATACTATCTCTTAATCTAAACTTTAGACTCAAAACAACACGCGGTCAACTCAGAGCAAAGCTATCAAAACCAATCCATTCAATTTATTTGACAGTGTGCTAACCTTACCTGCTTAGCTTTGAAGCTAATTGCACGTTTCATATTAAAATACAACGTATGTGTGACAGATAAGAGGATAACAGAAAATACTATGCAAAGCTAGATACAGTAATGGGATTTGAGCTATGTTGCCTATAAAATTTTTCAAGTTTTTTTGCTGAAAGAGATCCAAGAACGTAACAAAGAATGGCATTAATTAACAGCTACATTATACCATAACTATTCACATCAATTTTACATCCGGTAATCCATCTCTTTTAAGACTAAATATTTCAAGTTACTAACTAGTACACTTATCTTATCGGAACAACTTTTAATTGGTGAAGTAACTTACATTCATCTTACTCAGCTCAATAACATCATCATCATCTAACAAATATTCATCAGGGTTGGCGGGCTCTTCTTCGGGTGTACCTAATTTGTTAGACATTCCGTTCAATGTATAAACTAAACACTAAGAAAAAGAAGTACAAATGAAATGACTGTAAAAAATGACTTTTTTCTCAACTAATGTTCCTTCAAATTTAGTTAGTTTCTTCTACTGATTCAAATGAAGGACTCGAGTGTGGTAAGGTTAGTTAAATATTTCTTGTTGGATTTGGCTTCTAAAGTATCAAACATAAGGATACGAGGTAGTCCCAAAACTGTAAAAATAAGATTTATTATTAGTCAGGGCAAGCAAAGGATAAATCTAAGTTCTAATAGGACTGACTACTACAAACTACTCAAGTCAAGTTGTTAAAAAGGAAATTAAGTAGGTACAATATAATACAACTGTCCTTGCCCACCCCCAAAAATGATTATTATACAGGTAGTTCCTGAAACAAGAATGTCCATGTCCAACTTACATATATCTGCTCTTATGAATGAACTCCCATAAAATAGTATTGATTTTTCCCATCTGATATACAAACATTCATTCGTAGTTACAAAAAATTGCTTTTTTTTCATTCCATATTTTATTTTATGCTTTATTAACTATATTTATTTCAAAATACAATATTTATTACATTATTACAGGTGGGTACAGGTATTTACTATAATTTCATGTAACTGTACAATATTTCTTTATAATCTATCACAAACAGTTCAACTTACAGAGTTCAAGAACATAACCCATTCATAAGTCTGGGACTGCCAGTAATATTTTCTTATTGGTTAATTGCAACACGTGTCAACCAATTAAAGACATCTTACAAAATGTGTCCAAACATTAGAAGCACTAATACTAGAGTTGCAAGGGCATACAAGGATATATGGGGGTCACCAGCAGGGATATGGTAGGTGACATATTGGGGGGGGGGGGGGGGGGGGGGGGGGGGGGGGGGGGGGGGGGGGGCATCCAGTTCTAGGCATGTTGTCAATGTTTTGGACAACATGCTTAAAGTGGCAATATTAAAATGGAAAAAAACTTATGGAATTTTAAAGTTCTAAAAATGTCATCTGTTAGCAAAGCAAGTGAAAGCAAATGTTACTTTGTCAATTTTTAATAATATCAAACCAAACCCCACATTCACTTCTGATAGAGACAATTGAGTGTTTCAGCCTAAGCTATAAGCCAGATTAGAAAAACTTCATGGTTATCAAGATCAAATACAACTGTATATACAGGACAGACATGGGGTAATAGTAATAGACTATTACAGGATCAGGATTTTTCAAGTAATAGATAAATTTTTTGGCTGTAATAGTAATAGAAGGCAAAAGTAATAGATAATAATATTACTTTTCTATTACAGTGGCAATGGGACATATTGTGTGAACAAAGAACTGAAAAAATGAACTAAATCTACTCTAAACTAAAATGTACAGTATGTGAACTAATCTTGTGGCAAAATTTTTCCTTCAATAAAGTAAAATTTATCAAGACCCTACACTTCGTCTGAAATTGTAATGATTTGTTTGAAACAAATATTTGTTAATACACTGCTTCTAATTGGCATTTAAATAGCCATAAAGATCCTTTTCACATGAGTGAAGTACCCCACATACAAAGTAATAGAAATAGATGACAAGTAATAGTAATAGTAATAGAATAAATCAAAAGTATAGTAATAGACCCATGTTGATACAGGCAGTCCCTGACTTATGAATGGGTTATGTTCTTAAACCACATTCACAAATTGAACGTCCATAACTCAGATTATAGAGAAATATTGGACATTTGCACAAAATTATGTAAATACTGTAATGCCTGTAATAATGTAATAAATATTGTATTCTGAAATAAATGTAGTAATAAAACAAAAAGTAATATGGAATAATAAAAAAACCCACTTAATTCACATGTCAGATGGGAAAAAATCAATACCTACTATTTATGGGAGTTTGTTCTGTAAATGTTCGTAAGTCAGACAGTTGTATCTCTGGACTGTCTGTATTACATTTAGAAAACAAAGCCACTCAGGTTTACCAAAGTTTATCCAAGTCAAAAAGATGATCTAATACTATAGTCTATAATAAATGCAAAAACTTCACTTTTTTCTACATGAAGGTCAAAATATGATAATAAAAACCCACTCTAATAGACAGAGTTATTCCAACAGCAGTTTTGATGCCCACTGGCATCCTCTTTGGGTGCCAGTGGGCATCAAAACTGTTGTAGAAATAACACTCTGCCTATTAGAGTGGGTTTTTATATCATACTATATTGTATGATCAAATTTTGCAAAATATCAACTTCAAGCAGTTAATTATCCTCAAACTACTTACAAAGCTACTAAAATAGACTACATACTTGAGCTAAACAAGAACTATGTTGGAACAACATCAGTGTCACCACTTATATTTGTGACCTTTACCTTTGATGCAAAAAAAACTGATTCTTACTGGTGAGACATTGCATGTACATCAAGTTTCATCAATTTAGTTTAGTGGTTCAAAAGAATAGCACAGACTTCCATCCAACAGCTGACCCATTTGTGACTAACATTATATATTTTTTTATTGGGGCTTTTAACTCCTTCGCAACATCTAAGGTCATATGATGGAGGGGCCTACAGCTTTACGCAGAATCCAAACCATGAGTTGCTACATAATCTAGGTGCGGAGGACTGTCTCCCATCCAACTACTACCCAGACCCAATGTCACTTAACTTCGCTGATCTCTGGAAAGCAGTGTTACAACATTGGTCACAACATAGCCATATATATATATATGCCTCAGTGGTGGTGGTGGTGGTGGTGGTGGTGGTGGTGGTGGTGGTTAGTGTCACTGACTACGAATCCATCAGCCCCAGGATCAAAACCTAGTGATGGCAGGGGGTGTGCACTGTGCAGTAAAACCCAACTGTTCATCCTTTCACACAATAAAGAAATTGGTTCATAGATAAATGGGTACCCTTGGTAGCTTAGTGGTTAAGACACTGGGCTGCTGGTGTGGCATGGTTTGGATTCCATGTTAAACTGTGGGTCTAAGGTGGAGTGACAAGCTTGACCTTCATCAGAATGAACAATTCAAGCAGAAACCAAACCAAGTTTAACCAAGGTATGTTTGTGTGTGTGTATATACATACACACAATAGTCCCTTGCACAACACAGGGGTTCCATTCCCAGAAAAGGCCATGTTGGGCAAAACTACATTGCATAAACTTAATACCATACTTCATGTAAAAAATTAAAATGGGGATGCACAATAGGGTGGAGTGAAAATTTTTTTTTTTTCAGAATTCAATTTGTAGGGGCACCGAAAGTTAGTCTGTGGTACCACTAAGAAATCTGTTAAATATTAGTTACCTGTGACATCAACTTCACTGGCCTCAAGGAGGTCAAAATTTTGCTTTTCAGGTCCCCAAAAAATTAAGGAAAAATTCAAAGATTTAAGGGTACCTTCCATTATCTGTTTATGCTAGGAAGATCATTTTGTTCATTTGATGTCTTACGTTCTTAACTTACCCTTATACATTTTTCCCATTCCTCACAGAAATTTGGAAAATTTGGATTTCATGAAAAATACTAACAAAAATAGGTTTTTTATTACTTCGTTGATTGGTTGATGTTAAGCATCATTCAGTGATTATTTCTTTAGAAACTCATAAAATAGCTGCAAGGCTTTAAATATATTGGTTTATTGAAGCAGCTCTCCGCTAATTATGCTAGATACACAAGCCATGCATATCTCAGCTTAAATTACCCAGAACTCACCGCATGGGGTAGCTGCTCTTGAGTTCCACCCTAACCCACCACCACAATAATTTAGAAAGCTCTTATTCAGTTTTGTAGTCTCTCTTGGTTTCAAATTACAGTAAAACCCTCATTATTGTGTAGATGTGTTCCACTCGCGCCACGAATAGGGAAATCCGCGAATACGCCATACTCATTGATTTTGTGCCTAATGTACAGGAAGGTGGTTCATATCCTTGCCTTTAGTGCTCGCGGGCGGGCGCCTTATGAATTAAGCCAGGCTCACCATGTGACCTGCAGCATTGGCACAAAAGAGAAGAGTACACAATCTTTACGCTTTGAATCCTGATGCATGACGCCCTCCTGACTAAGTAAGTGCGTGATGGCAATTTCTTCCAAAAAAGGCAGCTCATCGGTGTTAAAGACCTGTTCAGGCTTATACCCCTGAAATCTGACATTGTGCAGTGAAAAACGTTTTTGAATCTTTCAAACCAGCTTTACTAGTACAAAGCTTGATCGGGAGTGGTGCTCGTTCCTTCTCCTCCGTCGGCGGCCTTGAAGCAGTGACCACGAATAATGAAGCCACGAATGGTGATGCCACGAATAGCGATGTGTACTGATTTCATTATTGCTTAAGATGCAATTTGTTTAACATAGCCATCTCTCCTCTCACTTCATAAACTGCTCTTACCGCTTCTGTTACAAGTATGATACTCCTTCTACTGCTTGTGTATGACAACGGTAATTGAAAGAGTTAATTTTCTTCACTAGTGTCTCAGCCAATGATGTCAACTCATCTTAGGTTAAAGTTTTGTCAATGGTGGCTCAAGCAAGCAAGCATGATGGGAATATCTGTCCAAAATATAATATCAGCATAGTCAAGTGCATGGAAATTTAACTTGGTACACTGAACTCACGAATGCTTTTATTTTTTCAGCTTGAGATGTTACTTCGATCCGTCATATTGCCAATTTTCAAATGTTTGGCAGTACCAGTTACCGTATCAGACCAATCATCATTTTTGAGACATTCATTGTCATTAAGAAAATCCTTTCCAGAAGAGGAACTTTCAGTCTTCTCATGATGACATGTCAGGAAGTCTCACATTACAAGAAGCTATATTGAAGAGCTTTATTGAGTCAAGTTTAAATTGTGAAGCAATGCTGATAGGATGCTTGGTCTTTCCGCCCTTGAAATGTTTCAAGACATTTTGATATTTTCATAAAACTTTGAATGCACTGTGATGGTCTTATGATGGCTAGTTAGAAAAGAAGCATGATCCCATATAGTCTTACTCTTTGGGTAATGACTGTAGCAACATCATAAATTTTTGCGATTAAACTTCTCCTGACTAATCTTTCCTAACAAAGGAAACACTGAAGTATATCTTTGGACAAAGGCAAATAAATCAGTGAGAGATCCTTTGGTGGGTCCAAAGATTGGATTCAGCTGTTGAGATTCCTTGTTCCTTTTAGCTGATTTATTCATGGCCATGGAAGCCATGACTAATTTTGCTTTGTGTGTCGGGACAGAATTAGACTATATTAGTGACTGCAAATGTTTTTAGTGAATCAGATTCAATATAAAAATTTATCAAAGCAATCAAATAATCTGAAAAAGATATGTAATTTATGATGTAATATAGTATACCGTATTTTTCGGTGTATAAGACGCACCCCTATTTTCAAGGCCTTTTTTCAGGAAAAAAATTATGACCAACTGCCTAGTTGTCAGAAAATGTCCGTAATTTTCTACCAGCGAGGCTGACTTTTGTTAAAGCCCTCCATCAAAAGTATGGTGATACGTTTTCTTTCACCCATACTCATTATAAGAAAATAGTATTAAGTATACAGGAGACTATACTATATGTTATGAAACATAAAAGTAAATCATTATGCAATACATACTGTTTTTCTTGTTATCAGTGGGTTGGGAAGAGTAGAAACTTAATGTAAAATCAGGTCATTCCATGTCAACTCAGCCACAAAATGGCACTTTTTGCACTCACCCCTTTCAATTTTGCTCATACTTGGCACAATAGCAGATATACATGCCAAACTTAAATTCCCAAATTATTAGAGCTGACTGACCTTTGGTTACTGAGATACAAGGTCACAAAGTTGTGACATTTTGACCTTTTTTGCGTTAAATGACTATTTTCAAAACGGTGTAACTAAAAAACTATTAAAGCTAGAGCATTGATTTTGGTCTCATTTTAAAGCTCTTTAGTAGCCCCTTGTTTATTGTCTCTCGTTAAATATCTCTACTGTGAAAAATAAAAAAATCCCTTCAAAAGTTGACCTTTGACCTTGAATAAAAAAAAAATACCTTCTCCTAAAAAATTCAATTTTTTTACATTAATACCTTGAGTCATGTACAACAAAATCCCAAGAAGCTGTAAGTGGCTGATAACTAGTTCAATGTATAAAAAATAAATGAAGTTGGCATCATTCTTCAATTTTAGATTTTTTTTGTCAGTTCATTTATTTAAAAGTTCTGTTCTGATATAGTGTCAGTGAAGACTTAGTTCAACTTAACATTATTAGTTCAAAAACCTTTTTGTGACCTGTGCCAAAAGAAGTCTTTTAAAAGACAACCAGGGTTAAACCCCTCGACAGCCCCAAATCTACTGGAGTAGCGCTGATCCAAAGGCCCAACTAGTATATAAGTACTGTCAACTTTACAGAGTTGACTCCTGACTTCAAGTTAAAGTTAATTTATTTTTACTAAATACATGTATAAAAATTTATTTAATAATTCATTAATTGTTCATTGTTTTCTTTTCAGGATTTTCTTTGTGCTTTTGTGATTTCAGAGTACAAACATGGAACATTTAAAACTGAAACAGAAGTGTGCTGATCCTTTGCTGCGTCACAAAGGTCAGTGTCGAAAGAAGAGTTTGAGAATTGTACCACAGGAACTTGTAAATAAGTTTCCCGATCTGCACTTAACACTACATCACAGACTTTGTAAGCAGTGTAGAGAACATCTTGAGTCCTTGCCTGAGAAAGGAATAGGCACTTTGAATTCAGACATAAATGATGATTCTTCTTGTAGTAGTGAACCACCTGAAGATCTTGAGAAAATTGAAAATGTTGACAATAGTGATGCATCAACTTCAGAGCAAAACCATGAGATGTGTACTTTGAATGCTTCTTTTGTTTCAATTGGTGAATCACCCATAAAAAAGAGAAAGCTTGTAGAGCAAAAGTCATATGGAGCTAAAAAACTAAGCAAGGTGACAGAGACAGTTAAGAAGAGAATGGAAACAGTTGCAGGAAAAGAGATTTCTGACTCACAATTTAAGGAGCCATCTGGAGATGTAGACTGTTTAGAAATAATAAATCAACTCAAGGAAAAATTCAAAAATGAAAATACTAAAAGAAGTGATAAAATAAAAATCCTCACTGTATTGCCCAAAAGTTGGAGCATTAGGAAAATTGCTTCAGAATTTAAACAAGGCATACAGCATCTATTGCTAAAAAAATAGTTGAAGAAAAAGGTGTCCTTTCAGACCCAAATCCAAAGGGTGGGAAAAGAATTAAACAGGATACTGTTGACGCTATTAAAGCATTTTATCTTTCAGAAGACATCAGTAGAACAATGCCAGGAAAGAAAGACTATTGTAGTATCATTGACAATGAAAGAGGAAGGATACATTTGCAAAAGCATCTTTTACTTTGCAATTTAAAAGAAGCCTATCATATTTTCAAAGAAAGAAATCCTTTGGTTAAGGTGGGATTCAGTAAATTTGCAGAATTGCGTCCAAAGCAGTGTGTTATTGCTGGAGCAACAGGAACTCACTCAGTATGTGTCTGTACAATTCATCAGAATGCCAAACTTATGTTTGTAGGAGCTGAATTAGAAAAACTAACTGCAAATGATGACACACCTATTAAGAATGTACGTCATTGTGTTGCCTTTATGGAATGCAATCCTGCCTCAGACAATGTGAACAATGTGGAGATCCATCAGATTTAAAAAACAGACTACTGGACATATTTACAAACAACTTCATTGATATCATAAATTTTAAAAAGTGGACCAATACAGATCGGTCAAATCTTGAATCAGTAGAACTGAATACAGATGAATATATTGACCAATTCTGTAACCAACTGAAAGAATACCAGATACATGACTTCAAGACAAAGATGCAAGCAACTTATTACCGTGAAACAAAAATGTCTTTGAAAGATGGTGAGGTCCTTGCTGTGTGTGATTTTGCTGAAAATTATTCCTTTATTCTTCAAGATGAGGTTCAGAGCTTTCACTGGAACAATGAGATGGCTACTCTACATCCATTTGTTATTTACTATAAAAAGGAAGATGAGATTGCTCACCTTAGCTTTGTTATTATTTCAGAGTGTAACATCCATAACACAGTTGCTGTACATTTGTTTCAAAAGCATCTGATAAAATTCCTAAAAGATAATATCTCATCCATCGGTTCCATCCACAAAATAATTTACTTTTCAGATGGGTGTGCAGGACAGTATAAGAACTGCAAAAACTTTTTGAATCTTTGCCATCACAGAGATGATTTTGGAATTGAGGCAGAATGGAATTTTTTTGCAACAAGTCATGGAAAGGGACCCTGTGATGGTGTTGGAGGCACAGTTAAGAGATTAGCTGCAAAAGCTAGTCTACAACGACCTTATGATGAACAGATCCTTACTGCAGAACAGTTATATACATTTGCAAGTGAAAATATTGTAAATATAAAATGTCATTTTTCAACCAATAAAGAGCATGAAGAGGAAAGCCAACTTCTCCAAGAAAGACACTCAACTGCAAGGACTATTGCTGGTACACAGAAATTACACCATTTACAGCCAGTTTCATTGACTTCTCTTAAGGTTAAACATTATTCATTATCAGATTATTCAAATATTGAGAAAGTTACTGAAAAGGAAGAAGTTGTGACTGAGGAGAAAATACATGGTTTTGTTACTGCTGCATATGATGGCCATTGGTGGGTGGCATATGTGCTGGAAAAGATACCAGAGAATAGAGAAGTAAAAGTCACATTCCTTCATCCTCATGGCCCAAACCCATCATTTGTGTATCCTGGTCGACCAGATGAATTAATCTTACCATATTCAGATATTCTAACACAAGTTGAGGCATCTACTACTAATGGACGAACATACAGGATTTGCAAAGAAGTTACTTTGAAGGCATCCAAAGCTTTGGCAGATCTACAGCACAGAAAGGTAAGAATTCAAAATTAAAATGGTCATGTAACTATATATACACTGCATACATTTTAAGTTGTGATAAATGGAAATCAATGAGCACTATACCTATACATATTGTATGTACATTTTAATATGTTACTTGTATTTGTTAATTAGGTAGCTATCTAGGTATACATTAAAAATTGTTTTCTCTTCTAGAAATCACAATAAATTGGGTGGCCCACAAGAATCTTGTCAACTACTGAAAACCATCACATACATGCACAACATACAGGTGAGGTGGGTAAAGAACAAATATTTAAAAATAAGCATTTGCTTGTTTGTAGAAGGCTGCAGATAGTATGTAGATATGGGTTGTATTTGTAAGAGATTGAGCTGACCTTAGACAAAAATGGTTACTGACATACAAGGTCACAAAGTCATGACTTTTTGACAATTTTTGTATAAAATGACTTTTTTCAAAATGTTGCTTGAATTCATTATTTTTTATACATTGAACTAGTTATCAGCCACTTACAGCTTCTTGGGATTTTGTTGTACATGACTCAAGGTATTAATGTAAAAAAATTGAATTTTTTAGGAGAAGGTATTTTTTTTTTATTCAAGGTCAAAGGTCAACTTTTGAAGGGATTTTTTTATTTTTCACAGTAGAGATATTTAACGAGAGACAATAAACAAGGGGCTACTAAAGAGCTTTAAAATGAGACCAAAATCAATGCTCTAGCTTTAATAGTTTTTTAGTTACACCATTTTGAAAATAGTCATTTAACGCAAAAAAGGTCAAAATGTCACAACTTTGTGACCTTGTATCTCAGTAACCAAAGGTCAGTCAGCTCTAATAATTTGGGAATTTAAGTTTGGCATGTATATCTGCTATTGTGCCAAGTATGAGCAAAATTGAAAGGGGTGAGTGTTTTAGGTGGCTGACTTGACATGGAATGACCCATTGGCCAAACCAATACACAGTCAGGAGGGACTAAGATATGATGAATTTTTGTAAAAATCCATCAGTTCTTCTAGCCCATATAAAAGTAATATTGACCTTCAGTGTATAGGATGCAAGGTGATTTTGAGACCCCTTTTTTTTGGAAAAAAGGTGCGTCTTATACACCAAAAAATATGGTAAATAACAAACCCTAAATAATATAACTATGAAATAATTTAAATCTGTGAAAATCTAAACAAATGGAAACCTTAAAATGGTGCTAAAACATCTACTAAAGTTGAGAAACTCGATGAAAGATATAAAAATCCTATTTTTTGTTAGTATTTTTCATGAGCCCAGTAAAGCCTAAAGCTTAAGGGCCAAATTAAATTAAATAAATAGTCAAGCTTCACAATTATTTATATCATTGTAAACTGAAAAATGTATTTATTTTATTATTATTAATAAAGGTTATTCTATTTAAAAAAAAAAAAAAAAAAAAAGTCAAATTTCTGTAAGGAATGGGAGAAAAGTGTATAAGTAAAAGTTAAAGAACATAAATAGACAAATCAAATTAAACAAAAATGATCTTCCTACCATAAACACAATGAAGATATGCTTAAATCTTTGAATTTTTCCTTAATTTTTGGGGGGGACCTGAAAGGCAAAATCTTTTAACCTCCTTGGGACCAGTGAAGTTGATGTCGCAGGTAGCTAATATTTTACAGATTTCTTATTGGTACCACAGACTAACTTTTGGGTGCCCCTACAAAACTGAATTCTAAAAAAAAAAAAATTTTTCACTCCACCCTAATGCACAACCTTAGAATATAACACAGAAGCATAACACTATGGTATGTAACAAAATTTTGGAAAATTTGTTTATCTTATTTTTTTGGTGTTTCTTTGTTTTTGAGTGCACTGAATTCAAAAATCGCATTAGTTTTCTCATGAAGACTAGTTTCTCCTGAAAACCATAATCTATTTTTTGTACCTAGTGACTTATCAGAGAGCAAAATCACAATGAAGAAAAGGAAAGGAAAATAAATATATTTCATATTTAAAGATATATAATGTGTATATAATGTATATATAATGCACCCAAATATGCTCACAAATCTAAATGGATAATGCTTAAAAATGTACATTTGAGCAACTTTTTCTCTTGTAGTCCCATGGATTAACTTGTATTAAACACCTGATATAGTCACCCATCATAGCTTCATCCCATTTTCCCTGACATCTCCTCTTCATGGTTTGGATATCTTGACGAAAACAATCACCATGCTCTTCACTTACATCACCCAAATTTGGTCTGAAAAATCCTAAATGCGAGTCCAGATAGTGTAACTTCAGGGACATTCTACAACTTAACCTTTGAAAGTGTTTGAGTAGATTTTCTACTAGCTCTTTGCAGTTGTCATTCTTCTTTTTACCTAAAAATCCATGGACTACAAGCCTAAATGACTGCCAAGCATTTTTTTCAGAGCTGTCATTTTTTCTTCCAACTCTTTAGATGCTAACATACGTCTGACTTGAGGTCCAACAAATATATCTCCCTTGATTTTAGCTTCAGAAAGTTTGGAAAACATTGAACGTATATGATAAAGAGCATCACTTTCAGCATCCAAAGCTTTGATCAATTGCTTAATAAGACCAAGCTTAATATGCAGCAGGGGTAGCAAAATTTTGTCTGTTGGAACAAGGGCTTCATTAAGAAGATTGTGTTTGCCTGGATTAAGCTCATTTCTCATGGGCCATTCCTTTCTGACAAAGTGCTTACCATCTGTTCTGCTGTCCCAAAGGCAGAGGAAACACGAATATTTAGTGTAGCCACCCTGTAGTCCAAGCAGGAATCCTAGCATTTTGAAGTCTCCACATACATCCCATCTATGTTCACTGCAGTTTATTTTGTCTAGCAACTGCTTTACATTTTCATATTCTTCCTTCAATTCAACCAAATGAGCCACAGGAATAGATGGAAAAATGTTTCCATTATGTAGTAGGATGCCTTTTAAACTTCTAGTTGAACTGTCAATAAACAAATGCCAATCAGCAGGGCTGTATTCAATTCCTATCTCAGCAAAAAGGCCATTCACATCACAGCAGTAGCAAAGAGAGTTTGATGCAAAACAGGAGTAGGAAGAAATGTATCACAAATGCCTATTCCTGTAGAAAGAGATCTTGACACTTGGGTCCAAAAGATTCCACTCTTTAAGGCGGGACATCATAATTTCTGCATTGGTTTTTGTAAGGTTTATATCCCTTACTAGGTCGTCTATGTCTTTCTGGTTGGGGAAATGGGGTGAAGTATTGGAGCTCGCCTCGAAGTCAGCATCTTCATCGGAGGATATTAAAGGCATTTCTTCTATTTCCTCCATGGTGGGTGGGCATGGAATGGGTAAATCTTCATTATGGGGGACTGGGGCAATATAAGATAGGATATTTGGATACAAGACATTTTTTCAAGTTTTACTATCTTGTCAAGTGAAATGTCTACCATGCAGAAGTAGCAATCATCATGGTGATTGGTTTGCTCCCTCCAAATGCGAGGAATAGCAAATGGCATGCCTTTTCTGGTACCTCACAGCCATACTTCTAATGTGAAATGGCAGCTTTCACAGCAAAAGTGAGGTGCCCATGATTTATCTTATTGCCCATGGGCATGCCAAAGTAAGCTTGATATGCTGTACAAAACTTTGTTCTTGTGTCAATTTTGTGCTTTAATTGCTTTGGATTGATGTAATGGCCACAAACACAACAAAATGAATCTACAACGTGTCTGCAGGGCCTATTGGTAGCCATCACCATATAATTCTAATTCAAATATCTGAAAAATACAAAAAACATTTTATAAATAGAAATAAGAAACCAAATGTGTACAAATATTTAATAATGGGCCGTAACCAATAAAAATTATATACTAATAAACCTCAGTTTTGGGGACATTTCAGATTTTGCACTCCAAATTACTTTTGCTATCTCAGAAAAATTCCTTAAAAATGGCGAAAAAGTAAAATTTCTAAATTTTACCATATCATAAAAACTATAGTTTTCTAAGCAAAACCAATGCCAAACCTGTAATCACTAATCAGTGTGGTTGAAACAGAGAGAAAAGATAAAAAAAATCAACATACTGTACCGTAAAAAAATTTGTTGCACAATGATAATTAGATGTTTTTTCATAATAAAAACCTGAGAGTAAATAGCTGTACATATATATGGAACAAACAAATCATAAACCAAGAATAAATGATAATGATGTGCTTGGAGGGCGAGGGGTTAATTGTTTGAGGCTGAGAGATTATCAGCATCAAACTCCATTGAAGTGGGATGCTTGAGGAGAGCCAGGAGTCAAAGTGAATGCTTCAGAGGATGCAACAACAGGGTTGAAAGAATGAAGTTATTGTTTGCCATTTTGCCTTCCTACATAAATCTTTTGCGAGCTCCCTGTATGGTGCTGAGAGATCCTAAAGTCCTCTCTTAAGTTTAAGGCTCCTCTACATTATCATGTCCATGTTATGTCAATCTCTGCCATCTCATTTGCCTTGGATAGGAAGTCTAACATTGCATTTGATGTCAGGATAGGCTTTGCAGGTTCATCCTCTTCTCCAACCTCAGTCACTTCTGCTTGATGCAAATAAGCTCTTCAAGCTCCTCATTGGTCAGCTCTTTGTGATGAGATTGCAGCAGCTCTTCCATGTCCCCATCTTTCATGTCATCAAAACTCTTCACTCTTGAGTTCTTTGGCCAGCTTGATGGAGTCAGAAATTTCCTTATCAACAGTGGGGAATCCAAAGATGATTCCAACAGGCATTCTTTGTCAAGGGTTTAACTTCATCCCAGGCCACCTTGATGCAGTACTTGATGATGTATGACTTCCAGAATTGCAATTAAATTCTCCGCTGTACCATCATCAAGAGCCTGAGTGGCATGCATGTACACACCTCGAGTGTAGCAAGACTGTCTTAATCACTCCTTGGTCCAGGGACTGCAAAACCAAGGTGGTGTTAGAAGGCAAAAACATTATTTCAACATTGGAATGTGCGAAACTAAGCTTCTCTGAGATGTGACCAGGGGCATTATCCAAAATAAGCAGGACCCTGAACTCAAGGTTGTTCTTTGCCAGGTATTCTTTGATCTTGTGTATGAAGCGGTTATTGAACTAATCATCAAATAACATCCTTGTTACCCAGGCCATTTTATTCAATTGCCAAACCAGAGGTGCATGGGTTTTGGGTGCAGTAAACAAATAAAGGTTTGAATTTTAAATCACCAAATGCATTGCCACAAAAAAAAAGAAGAGTAAGCCTGTCTTTAAATGCCTTGAATCTGGATGCTACCTTCTGCTCCTTAGAGATGTACATCTTGCTGCCCATTTTCTCGTAGAAAAGCCTGGTTTCATCCGCATTGAAAACCTGTTCTGGGGCATAACCCTTCTCAGTGACAAATTCAAGAAAGTGGAGCTTGAATTTTTCAGCTGTCTCATGATCTGCTGACTCAGTTTCACCCTGCAGCTTGACATTGTGCAGCTTGTATCATCAAGTGAAGTTTGCAAGCCACCCTTTGCTTGCGTGAAATTCAGTCACAGATCAAGCCTTCAGAGGCAATCACATGTTTGTATAGGCTACGAGCTTTCTCATGTATGGCAGTGCCATCAACAACTGAGCCTTTACTGTTCATTTGGTCACTGACCTATAGCTACACTTAATAATCTTTCCATTTTTTCTCAGAGAAATTCTCCTAGGCACTCAAGACACCTTTGCACTTATAGGAGCAGATGCCTTTATGCTAGCACAAATTTTTTTTCTCTCACTTGCACAAATGGTATGTATTGTCAACTCATTCAACTTCATATTCTCAATGAAGAGATGCTGCACTCATACCAGCGTGTGATTTGTCTAAAATCATGATTTTTTTTTCAGCCAAGGTCATAACCTTACATGATTTCTTTACTACACTACCACTAAGAGTCTTTATATTTCAAGGCCATGGTTCAATTAAGTGTACATTTAATGTAAAAGGACAAAAAAGTTTGGAATGGAGAAATTTCAGAGGGATAACCTCCATGAAATGATTGTGACATTACATACATAGATAACCAGGAAGTGGCCACAATACACGCGCAACATACAATAATTACAATATAATGTACTATATTCCCAAATGTTTAACAAAGTATTAACAATTATTAAAGTACATAGGTGTAAAATACAGTGTATATAGTACTCTTAGTGTACTCACCACATATATTTCATGAGGGGGTGCATTTTCTGTTTGATGATAATCAATTTTTATTAAAGAATGAATATTTTTTTTTAGCATTAAGGTTAAAACTTACAATGCCAATTGTAAAACCAATGATATTAACCCTTTCACTCCGGGTGTGGCATATAAACTACATGGCAAATTTGCATTCAGATCCAGGTGTGATAAATAAACCAACTCCTAATCTTTTCTAAACTCCGGGTGTAGTTTATAAACCAAGGGTATATCCCTCTCTTTCCACCTTCTGTGGTTGAAAATGAGGGGGGGATATATGTATTATAATTCAAATTCATATAATTTGCTTCAAAGCTATGCTCATAGTGAAAGGGTTAAAGTTAGAATAGTAACTGCTCCTACTTTTAGGTGATTTTTTTACAAACCTTTCCTGTCCTTAAAAATAAAATTCACTATTTATTTATATTAAACAAAAAAGTGCATTATAAAGTAGTGAAAGTACACTTAGTACAGTATACAAAAAATATAGTTATTAGTCTAAACCGCATGCAAGTAGGATTAGTAGGTACTGGGTTTAGTTACTAAAGTTTAGATATACCGTACTACTAGTATATATTAATATATATACACAGTGGTGGCCATAAGTCACACATCATCCCATCAATTTAAAAAAATTGTTTTCACATAAACTTAAAATACCAAAATTACTGTAAATGGTAGAAAAGATGTATTTAGAAACTACTCAAGCATACAAAACATACTAATGAATTGCAGTCAGTATTTTGTACATTTACCCTTTTTTTCCAGCACTTCAGTGATACATCATGGCATGGAATTTACCAGTATTTCACAATACTCCAGCATAATTTCCTGCACCCACACCTTCTTTATAGTTCAAGCAAATCCTTCAATGATGTAGGATTGTAATGGGTAACTTTTTCTTTGATGGTTCACCAGCAGTTCTCTATCAGGTTTAAATCAAGCAAGTTTCCCAGCCAAGGTCCAATCAGCTGAAAACCAGAATTTCAGAGGCAATCAGACATGGCACTCCATCTTGTTGAAAAAACCTAAATATCCTGCAGGAGAAGTGCTGGCTATTTATGGAGATGTGCCACACATTTTTCCAACGAGACAGAATGCCATGCTGATAACATCCTTAAAAGCAATCCACACTTCTTTTTCAAGATTGTTCATTATTCTTTCAAAGTGTTCATCCAAAGTCAGTTTTCTAATATGATCTGAGGACCAACAAAAATTCCTCCTTTCACTTTTGCTTCTAAAAGAGTTGGGAATTTACCACACAGACACTTAAAACAATCTCCATCTTCGTCCAAGGCCTTAACAAATTGCTTCAAGCCCAATTTTATGTGAAGCGAAGGTAAAAGGACTTTCTTCGTGTCAACCAAACTTTCACATTGAATGTTTTTAGAACCAGGTGTCAGGTTGACTCTGCGTGGCCATTCCTTTTTTATCCAGTGCCAAGTTCTTACTCAGCTATCCCATTCACACAAAAAACATGGAAACTTCATATAACCTGGTTGTTGACCTAACAACATACAAATCACTTTTAAATCTCCACAAAGTAGCCAACTGTGTTCTTTGTATTTAATCTTAGCTAGAAGAAGCTCAAGATTTTCGTACATTTCCTTCAAGTGAACCAAATGAGCCACAGGAATGGATGCATACAAGTTACTATTGTGAAGGAGAATGCCTTTTAGACTTCTTTTGGAGGAATCAATGAAAAAGTTTCCACTCATTTGTATCATAGACTGCAGTGCCTAGCTTAAGTATTAGTTCTGAAACATTGTTGCAATATACCAGTGAATTTTCTTGAGAAAAATATTGGATAAATTGTTTTTCTCAATTTCTGTACCAGTAAAATGATGTCCTGGGAGAAAGCAAGTTCTTTGCACGAAGTCTGGATCCAAAAATCTCTGAAGAATCCTTCGGGAGACACAAATCTCTTACCAAATCATTAAGGTCACTGTGTAAACAATTGGGGTTCACCAGAGTTTTGGTTTGAAAACAATCAATATCATCCTTTCCATCATCATCAGACACTGAATCAGATGAAGTTATATCAAGAGTATTTAGTTTAGTAGGTACAGGTATACCAGGTCCATGAGCAACAGGTCTTATAGCAGACTGAAAGTTTGGATAAGAAATTTCCTTTTTATTTTTGGTATTGTAGCCTTGCACGTTAAATGAACAAAAATAGCAGTCATTGCTGTGATTTCTAGGCTTACACCAGACCACTGGAATCCCAAAAGGTAAAGAATCCTTTTCACCTTTACTCCACAGTCTAAGTTGTTCAACACAAACACTGCAAACTTTATGTGGAGCCCATGATTTGTTTTGATCCCCAAGTTTCATTCCAAAGTATGCATAGTATGTTTTCTTGACAAAGTCTGTAATATCTCACCTTTGTTTTTTTCATAGTAAATTTTTCACAAATATAACCAAAAATGTTTGGCCTATTTACACACCCTCTGGTTGCCATAGTGACAAATAAACAAATCTCAAAAGAGAAATATAGTCACCATGCACCTTTGAATAATAAAGAACTATAACCTCGCATGCACTAGACAGATTGACTCATCTTGCGGCTTGTAAATCACTTGTATACTAGCAGTATGTTTCTCAAATGTTCTAGAAGATGATATGACATCACTTCTGATCTGGAAGCATTTATAGGCAGTATTTTTTAATCAAAATTTAATTGAGTCAATTTTAATGAAAATTATTTACATATGTAATATGAAATATGACATTTTGTGAAAAATCTATTGGTGATGGTGAAAAATTATTAATATTTTTGGAATCAGCGTGCAAAAATTACTACAGTAAACTTCCGAAATAACGGCACTCAAAATAATGGAACTTTTAAAAATTGTTGTACAGTAAAGAAAACGGCAGCATGCAGGACTTTGTTTACCCGGCGCCATTTTGAAAGTGAACTCTGTACCGACAACACGTGGAATGTTCAGAGCTACATTTATAACGTTAAATTATAAGTGAATACACCCCCTCTCGCAATGTCTCCGAAAGTTACTGAGAAGAAAACACAAAAAAGAACAACTTGGGCCACCGCACAATCATGCATGGACACGGTTCTCAGTTTTTTTTAACAAAATCCAAGCTTCAATATGCAAGAAGTAATGCAAGCACATATGATAAAAACACGATGTTAAGAAAAAAACAAGCATCCGCGCAACAAGGTGACATAAGAAAATTCTTGAAGAAATCAATTGAAGAAAATGCACCCTCTACAGATGAAGCACTCGTGGTGGAGAATTTAGAATAGTTTTTTTTTCAATTTTAAAATGTTCTTTTTGCTTTATTTATGTACTGTGCATTTATCAGTTAATAAAGTAGTATTCATTATCTCTCTATTTCTTATTTATCCCCCTTTATTTATGCATTAAATACATTTAAAAAAACTTCCGAGACAACAGAAAATTTGCAATAACGGCACCCTCAAATCCCCGAGGGTGCCGTTATTTGGGAAGTTTACTGTATACAAGTGATAAAATATTTCAGACAACAAAACTATTACAGGCCTGTGTTATTTGAGAAAATTTTCTACTTTTTCAAAAAATGCAAAATAAGTGAAAAAAGTCCAAAATTTAAATAGTAGAGAAAAATTAGTACTTTTCCAAAAAATGTGAATCAAGTCAAAAAGTACAGAATTTAAATAGCATAGAAAATTTCATGCAGGGAATGAATTAACCCAAATATACAAAAATACCACATGGGCCCTCTTCAAGTCCCAATGCAACGCTTTGTCTGACACTACATACTTTATTACTACTACAGTGATCCCCCAACCTGCACAAATTCAAAGATAGGATGAAGAGATTTCACTACCTTTTTTTTTATCTGCATGAGCTAATAAAATTCAAAGATAGATCAGCACAAATTTTTTAAAATTGTGGTAAATACTTAAAAATGACAACATTTTTTGTGTATTCAGTACAACATGTATGATACATATAATACTTACACATACAATGCATATGTAAGATACTTTAGCATTTGCAGCTGACAGCAAAATGCTTGGTAGTACATCTCCTGTATGACCAGCCAGTTTATATATTGAGTCATCTTTCTAATGCTCCTTTGGATTATTACTCTTTTTATAGTGATGTTTTTGAAATTTTTTTTTTTAAAGATTTACTATTTATAGCTACTTCTTATATATTATTTTACATGCAATATTATTATTATGAAGCACAGGTTCTACAGCTTACAGGCTATGGAACCTGCATGCAGGTTCCCCATATACATGTAATAGCTACAGTATGAGGTTATATTATCAATCATAAATAATACAAAGTAGATTATGTACATAAATGATAAGTATGGTATAGGTTCCATGCATGATACACTACACTATGTTAGGCCAATTGAATGCCTGGTTAGGTCAACTGTACACCCTTGATGATTGGTGAGGTTGTCATGATATTTTTGTTAGTTTAAATGAAAATATCACAACTTAACCAATCATCAAGTCAAGAGCATGCAGTTGATCTAACCTGGCAGTCAATAATTTTCATGTAGGTTTTCATTAATTTTAAGTAACTTTTACCAAAAATGTGTTAATTGTAGTTACTGCATACATACTATACATACATACATACATATATATATGGTATGTGTGTATATATATAAGGAACATCCTTTGCGGATGACACAAAGATCAGTAGAAAAATAAGAAACCCAGAAGACATAGGATCTCTACAAACCAACATAAACAGAATCTACAAGTGGACGGAAGACAACAATATGAACTTTAACACAGAGAAATTTTAGCTATTACAGTACAGAAAAAGAGAAGACCTAAAATGCATGGAATATTATACCCCAAATGGACAGGAAATTCAGAGAAATTCCAGAGCAAAAGATTTAGGGGTTGTGATGACAGATGATGCGAAATTTGAAACACAAAATAAGATAGCAGTAAACAGAGCAAAGAGAATAATGGGTCAGATATTGAGAACCTTTAAACGAAGGTATAGGAATGTAATGATTCCTCTACTGAAAACCTTGATAATACCCAAATTGGAATACTGCTCAGTCCTAACATCCCATATAAAAAAGAAGACATTAGAAAGCTGGAGGGGATCCAAAAACTAAATTACTGGGAAAGGTTATAAGAACTAGATCTATATTCACTGGAAAGGAGGAGAGAGAGATACACCATTATTTACACTTAGAAAATAAGGGAGAAACTAGTCCCTAATCTTACTCTGAATCCTATAACTCCCCAAACAACAGTGGAAAGTGGAAGCAGTAGACTGTCATATTCCTAAATTGAAGGTGAGACAGGGAACATCCTTAACCCTGAAAGAAAATAGTTTTTTAGTGAGAGAACCAAAACTGTTTAATCAGTTGCCCAAAGACCTAAGAAACACGAAGGGAGTTGCAGTGGAAATCTTCAAAAGAAGACTAGATGCCTGGCTCAGAACAATCCCCAATGAGCTGGGCGTACCTGGCTATGTGAGGTGGAGAGCACAAGAATCCAACTCACTAATTCACCAGACCAACTCGAGAGGAGGGGTGACAAGCTTGACCTTCGCAAAATGAGAAATCATCGCGCGAAACCTTTGTAAGGTTGTAAGGTAAGGTGTGTGTGTGTGTGTGTGTATATATATTAGGCCGGGTCGAAAAGGGGTCAAGGTCAAGATTTTGCTTAGTCACATATTGTGAGGTTGATCATTTTGTAATAGTAGTATCCACACCAAAAATCAAGGCTGTGGGACCTTCGCTACCCCCACCTACCGATATTCACTTTTTTCCATATGAAATTGTACGGGAAATAGGCCAAAAATCGAAAATCGTAAAAATCGACCCTAAATATTATTTTTTTTGCTTTCAGATGGCCAAAATCGGGTTCCCCGGCACGAATTAAATCAGAATAGACCATTCACCAACTTTTTATCCGGTGCTGACTCATAGCACCAGATATAAGACCTAATATTACATTATTTTTGTTTTTTTCTTTCCAGATTCCTATTTAGGTACCTAGAATGTTAAAAGTTTGTATTAAAATATGTTATTTAATTTTAAAATATCAGTAATAAATAAAATATAGTTAAAATCTTATTAAATTAAATTATTGCTACTAGAAAAAGAAGCCACAATGCAGCCTTCGGATATCCAGCAAAATTTCCATCTGCCATGATGCCATCAAAAGCTGATGTTGTAAGGCACTTCCATTTTATTGTTAGAGAGGAAGAATCTAAAGCACAGGGTAAAATAAGTAAAAATGATTGCTATAACCTATTGTTCAAGATATAAAAGAAATTTGGCAAAAATTTTCTTTCCCAACAATTGATACAAAGGGAAGTTATGTTAGAGTTACTAGACTTATAGAAGATGCTGATAAGTTAACTAAATGCCCTATGATAAAAAGAAATGAAAAATATTATGAAAAATTAAAGAAATATGACGATATGTTTGACATATCTCCATGCCACTGTTATGATAAAGGCATAAGGGATAGAAAACTTTGTAGGTGTGAACATAAAATACCTATTATAGAATGGGAAGCTTTTATTGGTCAAAAAGAGAGAAAAAAACAGTTAGGAAAAATTGATAAAAAACTACAAGTAATTTGAGAAAGTTAGGCAAAATCCAAAAAGCACAGGAAAGGGAAAAGAAATCAAAAGAAAAATTAAGAGAAGCAAGGGAATTTGCATCATCAGAAGTGATAGATGATGATAATGAAAATGAAGATGTCGATTTTCAAGACAGAGAGGACTTAGATTATAAAGAAGACTTAGAATTAATAGAAAATTTTCAAAATAGATATACCTATGAAAATTTAGCCAAAACTTCAGAATGAGCAATTGCTTCAGATTAGAACTAAACCTCTAGAAATACTAGATTCTCCATGTCACAGCCAAAGCGTTGAACGGGGTGTGAACTTAGTAACTAAATCTAGCCAGGAAAGAATTGGTTATATTAATCGGCATAAATTTATTTTAAATACTTTAGTCTAGAAAAGAACTGCCTACTTTGAGTGAAAAGGTCAACAGAAGGAAAAAAAAAACATTAGTTTTAGGTAAAAAAATTTATTGAATTTCTCTCTTAATTTCTAAATTTCTACCAATAATAGCTACAAATTTATGTATTAAATTTTTTTTCATACATTTTTGTATTTTTAAAATTTTTTTCATTAAAAAATAAATAAAAACTTTTATAATCAAACTTTTGTAATAATAAAAAAAATTTGAAGTAAATCGCAAATGATCTCAAATTTTATGAATTTTCTGAAAAAACAAACTGGTAGGGGGGTAGGGGTCCTCAGAATTAAAAAATATTTTACCAGGGTGTTACTATGATTGATTGAACCACTTCACACTATGTACCTAAGAAATAAAAAATTTCGACCCGGCCTAATATATATACCGTATATATATATATGAACAGAAGGACCAACACAACAGCAAACATTTTCATTTATTTTTTGTACTTCAGACATTTCGACAAATCTTTTGTCATCATCAGTGAATTAAGTCTTAAAACCTTAAAACAAAAGTAAAAAGTGAAAATTACATCAATACAATATTAAAACGATTAAAATTAAAACCTTAAAACAAAATGAAAATTGCATCAATACAAAATTAACATTAAATTAAATTACCTCAATAGGTAAATACACAATGTTTACATCAACCTCCATACTTGGCAAAGCCTAAGAGAACACTGGATGGTCAGAGGATTAGAAAGTATATGTCTATGAGAATCAGTTGGTTAGTTAAAAGAGCTGTAATTTGTAGGATGAACTATTATTGTTAATGGAGGGTTTGTTTCTATAGATGTACAAAGATTCTAAAATTCGGAGTTCTGAGAGGTTATTTTAGAATCTTTGTACATCTATAGAAACAAACCCTCCATTAACAATAATAGTTCATCCTACAAATTACAGCTCTTTTAACTAACCAACTGATTTCATAGACATATACTTTCTAATCCCCTGACCATCCAGTGTTCTCTTAGGCTTTGCCAAGTATGGAGGTCGATGTAAACATTGTGTATTTACCTATTGAGGTAATTTAATTTAATGTTAATTTTGTATTGATGCAATTTTCATTTTGTTTAAAGGTTTTAATTTTAATCATTTTAATATTGTATTGATGTAATTTTCACTTTTTACTTTTGTTTTAAGGTTTTAAGACTTAATTCACTGATGATGACAAAAGATTTGTTGAAATGTCTGAAGTACAAAAAATAAATGAAAATGTTTGCCATTGTGTTGGTCCTTCTGTCCATCTGTAAGCTCCGTTTCCCTAAGGAGAAGTCAATAGCTTTGTTTTATATATATATATATATATATATATACAGTGGAACCTTGCTTAACGAGTGCCTCGTATAATGAGCCAAAAGAATGGGGGAAAATTACCTTGCATAACGAGTGACACTTTGCTTAATGAGCAAAATATTTTAAAAATAAAATAACATCTTTTCAACGCAAAAGCAAAATAAATACAGTAAGGTCGCGGAGTCCATCCGAGCGTCTTACTTACGTTGACTCGCTTTCTTTATCCCCCAAGTCTCCTCCTGCATGTCCACCCCCAAGTTCAACGTGTGGGTGACTCACTGCCCAGTGCTGTTTCCCTCGTTTCTTGCCTCGCGGCTCTTAGTCTGTTTTGTCAGGGGAGGACAAAGAAACGCCCGTAGCAGAACAACAACCCTCCAGTGCAATAAGGGAGATGCTGAGATCTTGGGAATCTGTTGTATCATACGTTGAAAAGCATCATCCTAATAAGGCAGTGACTATGCGATCTACAAATTTATTTAATGATAATGTTATCACGCATTTTCGTCAAAATTTAAAGCGTAGACAAAAACAAATGTCTCTAGACAGTTTCCTCGTGAAAAAGGATCCAAAAGAAAGTGAAAGTGCCTCTAAAAAATTTAAAGCTAGTGACTGTGAGCTCGTCGAGAATGTTATTGCATTGAACGAAGACGATTCTCCTCCTTCCCCTCAATAACCCTCTCCTCCTTCCCCTCAATAACCCTCTCCTCCTCCCCTGTCTCTTCATTTCCTTTGCGTGCGTCAGGAGCACCTTCTCTCTTCGTAAGTTATTTATAAATTTCACCGTTTACTAATTATTTACATTCTCTTTTGGGTTAATTTTTATTAATAATCTTTTCATTTCATGCAATAATAATTTAAAAAACGCCTTTAAATATCATTATAAATATTATTTTAAGTATTTTTTAAGCATGGAACGCATTATCATATTTTACATTGATTCCTATGGAAAAAATTGCCTTGTTTAACTAGCATTTTGCATAACGAGCACAATTCGGGAACGAATTATGCTCGTTAAGCAAGGTTCCACTGTATATATATATATATATATATATATTATATATATATATATATATATATATATATATATCCCTGCAAGGGGGTTCTAAGCTCGTGCTCTTGAGTGTTCTTTGTGCTCGTTTGTACGTGCTTGTTCCTGGAGGTTTCTCGTGCGCCCTCCCGGCCCTAGCACCCAAGGATGATGGGGCTCGACCCTGCAGTCCTTGGTCTTTTTCCACTTCGACTGTCCCCTCCACCCTTTCTTTTTCCTCTGTCTTTCCTCTCACTTTTTCTTTGTTTTTCCGCCGAGATATGCCCTTTTAAATAGAGGCAAATCGGTTCTTCCCGAACTTAAAAAAAAAAAATATATATATATATATATATATCCTTGCTAGAGTCTAGCAGGTTCTATAGCTATTACATGTACATTGCCCGCGAAAAGTATCCGATCACTCAAGAAAATACAATATTTTCCTTGATATTCAGAGACACATAATTCACTTTCTATTTGTTCTAGCGACATCTGGTAACTTTGAGGTTGCTCGCTGATATGAGAGCTATCCAACGCATTCTCAAATTAGTGTTCTGGTAGCCTTCGTTGCGGGTGGCTGTGTCTCAAGTTGTCAGATTTCACTGTTTGTGTAAATTTATTGATATTTGTTATTTTTTACAGAAAGTGGTGTAAATAAAATTTATATATAATGTGTGCTAAAAAACAACTTAAGAGTGATTGTCGAGGTGCTATTGTTGCTTTGCATACATGTGGGAAATCACAGAGACAGATAGCTAAGGAATTAAACATATCCCAAAGTACCGTTAATTTATGGGTTTCACGGGCTAAGAACAATGCCGGCCTAACCACACCAGTCCCTAAAAAACGATCTGGCAGACCGAGAAAAAGAAATTCACGAACAGACAAATTTATGAAACGTTTAGTATTGAAAAACCCAACAATAACTGCGAAAGAAATAAAATTTAATATGAATAATTTGTTATCTGGTGTTTCTGAACGAACTATCCAGGAGCGGCTCCAAAAAGAACTCGGATTACCATCTCGCATGCTGCTAAGAAACCGTTCATTAATGAAAAAATGCGTAAAAAACGTGTCACATTTTGTAAAAAATATATTCATTGGACTGTTGATGACTGGAAGAAGGTTTTATTTAGTGATGAGTCGACATTTTTGACATTCAGAAGTTGTCCAAAAAAGGTTCGCCGGCCCATTGGCTCAAATAGGATGGACCCTAAATACACCCTAAAGACAATGAAACACCCTCCAAGTGTGATGGTTTGGGGTTGTTTCGGTTACTATGGGCGTGGAAAACCTATATTTTCTTCCGAAGAACACAACTATGAATGGTGCACGGTATTTAGCAATGCTACAGGATAAACTTCCAATGGCAATGGCAATCCAAAGGACAAAAACATACATGCATGATGGTGCACCATGTCACAGGGCCAAAATAGTGACAAAATGGATTACTGACAATAAATTTGATATTTTGGATTGGCCTGGTAATAGTCCAGATCTCAATCCGATAGAAAATATGTGGCTAATAATAAAAAATAAGGTTGAATGCCACGACACTGGCTCAGTCGAAAAATTACAAGAAGCCATCAAAAAGGTATGGTGCAAGGAAATATCAGTGGAAGTTTGTCAAAACTTGATTAAATCCATGCCAAAACGTCTAGAACAAGTCATCCAAACCAAAGGACAGATGACAAAATACTAATATAAGGTTAGTATACATTTAAACATTGTTTTTTATGTAAAAAATACAAATTTCCAGGGTGATCGGATACTTTTCGCGGGCACTGTATACCTATGGGCTCTGGAACCTGCACACAGGTTCCAGAGCCACTTCGTTATTATTATTATACATTTATTGTACACAGGCCACTCAATATATTTTGCCCCATCTTTTTTTCTTCTTTCCAAGTTTCCTTGTAATTTCCAGAAATTTTGTACACAGTTATGTACCTTTTTTACAAGTTTTTATTTTTCCACGTAGTCTCCATCCTTTTCTACCGCTTTCCTCCACCTCGAAACAAGGGCCTTTATTCCTTGCTGGTAAAAGTCTGCTGGGTTCTGCTGAACCACCTCTTAAACCTCCTCAACAACCTCATCATCACTCTGAAACTTTCTCCATGAATAGCATCCTTCAGTGGCCCAAACAAATGGAAGTCTGAAGGTGCCACATCCAGGCTGTATGGAGGGTAGGGTAACACAGTCAAGCGGATTTTTGTGATGGCCTCTTGTTTGCAAACTGTTGTGTGGTCTTGCATTATTGTGCAAAAGAAGGACATCATCCAGTTTTCTCTCTGGTCAAACTAGCTTTATACGTCTCTGGAGTCTCTGTAGGGTAGCAATATATGCCTCTGAGTTGATTGTTTGTCCTTTCTTCATAATGTCCACCAGAATCACCCCTTTCATGTCCCAGAAGATGGTGGCCATAACCTTTCCTGCAGAGGGAGCCATTTTGAACTTTTTCTTGCATGGTGAGTCTGCTTGATGTCACTCCATGGATTGGAGTTTTGTTTCAGGTTCAAGGTTTAAGGAAATTATGTTAGAAAAAATTCAAATTTGCCACTATCGCCACCATGCTCAACATGGTAGATGTCAACCAATCACCAAGTGACACACAATTTCATGACATCATCCAGCCAATCAAATTTAAACCTGGCTCTATCCCAAGTTTAAAATCATGCCATTTCTCAGTCTAGATTCCAACATGGTTTGCGAAACTTGCAACCTTCCTTAATTATATCAAAGTTCATCATTATTTTTTTAAATTATTGTTGTAGTGTGAGCATGTGACAATGGCAGTGCTGTGATCTATCTACTTGTGAGTTGCCCCTGGTCAATTGAATGCCCAGCTAGGTTGACTGTATGCCCTTGTCGATTGGTTAAGTCAAGATATTTTCATTAGTTTTAACAAAAATATCATGACTTAACTAACCAATCATCAAGGGCATACAGTTGACCTAACCAGCCATTCAATTGACCTTAGTTATTTAATTAGTGATAATTATTGTTTTTTCTGGTGATTTGATGATAATTCTTGTTTTTTTTCTGCTACTTTTTCATGCTTTGTGCAGTGGTACTTGTCTATCCAAAACACCTTAAAACTGGTGTTTTTTCATAATTCCACAACTATTGACAATATCTACTACACAAATCATGAAAAAACATGCAGGAAAAAACAAAAATTATCACCAAACTCAGTGACGCCCTTAGCTACATAATTACCATCTCCTCTGTGGAGCCTTGTTAAATGCCTTACTAAAATCCAAACATCTACACCATTTCCTTTATCTACCTGTTCAGTTACAAACTCTAAAAAGTCTGAGAGATTAGACAAACAAGACCTTCCTAATCTAAATCTACATTTCCAAACAAGTGAAATGTAATATAATGGGTAATCTTGTAGTTCAACATTGCAAATTTGTTCAGGAAATTGGCAATAGTGCAAGTTGGCCATAAATTATTCTTGAAAAAATACTTGGCTATAAATTAGTTAACACCAATTTCTTATTTGTTTATGACAGCTTTAAAAAAAAAAAAAATTCCTCTTAACCCCTTGGCCCTGATGCTGCGTATCATATAGTTTTGCTATCATCAATGTTTTTCTTATCAAAATTTACTTCAGGATTCACACCATGAAATGTTTGATGTAATGGAGGAAGATCAGTAGGCCTAATGTCTTCAAAAATATTTACAATACGCTTCCAGCCCTTCTCTAATTCAACTGTATCCATCATAATCACTATCTTCACTTATTTCACCAACCGATTCATCACTAACACTTTCACTGCCTTTGGGCTCGTAATCAATGTCACTATCACTATAATTACTAAGCCTATCAGTGTCACTAATCACTGCGAGCTGAAGCCATTTCACAAATTTATACAAATCAAACAAATGACCAAAATAAAGTGATATATAAACACAAACAAATCCTCACTGATAAAGCGATAAATCACAACTAAGTAGGAGTTTATGACAACAGGGTCAATGAACCAGTGGAACAAAAGATTTGCGTAATAAGCCCACCCACTATATTCACATTGGTCAATTTTTTATTCTCATTATCATCTCCTAAACAATGTACAAGAAACTCAGCATTCTCCAGAAATATGAAAGCCTCAGTCAAGCCATTTGATAAATAGGATACTATGGTATCCCATCAGAGCGGGCGATGATGCAGCCATGGGATACGTGCGTATCCCAACCGGAGTGAGAAGGTTAATAATACTCAACATTTTATCATGTGTAACATAAATTCTGCTCAATTAGAAAATGTATGATAGATAATAGAATAACCTCAAGATAATGTGAAATAGTTTTAGAAATGTTGCAAAATACACATGGTAACAGGTTCACACACGTTTTATCATGATACAGAATGACTTAGGCTATGGTAGTGTAGGATTAGGCTGATGAATATTTTCTCTGGTGTTTTTCATACAGTTACAATGCCACCCTACGATATTACAGTAATTGAAAAAACATGGAGCCCACGAAAGAGCATATTTGACATGTGATGCTGTATGAGTTCCATAAAGGATCTAACGCTAGTGAATCTGCAAGAAATATTCAGAGTTTATGGAAATAATGATGTGAGTGAATGGATGTGTAGGAGATGGTTTGAGAAATTCAGAAATGGAGACTTCAGTCTGAAAGATTATCAACGTTAGATGAAGAGTTGCTGAAAGCAACAGTGGAGGAAAACCCAATGGTAACTGTAAGAGAACTTGGCCTGCAACTTGGTGTTAGCCATATGACCATTCATTGTCATTTGAAGCTGTTAGGAAAATGGGTTCCACATAATTTGTCACAAGCGAATCTTCAACATCAAATCAATATTTGCACATCACTGCATTCTTGGCAACTGCAGGCACCATTTTTTAATCAGATTGTCACTGGGGATGAAAAATGGGTCCTCTATAACAATATTAGGTGTCGACATCAGTGGGTTAGCCATGAAACAAAGCATGAACCTCAGCCAAGGAATGGACCTCATTCAAAGAAAATTTTGCTATGTGTTTGGTGGGATATGCGAGAAATTATTAATTTTGAGCTTCTGCCAGATACAGTAACCAAACACAGCTGAAGTCTACTGCCAACAACTCCAATGATTAAAGATGGCATTACAAGAAAAACATCCTGCATTATTAATCACAGAGGTGTTCTATTCCACCAGGATAACGCACGCCCTCACACTGCTCAAATCACAACTGCCCAATTGGAGGCATTGGTTGGGAAAAAATGTCTTATCCACCTTATTCTCTGGACATTGCACCTTTAGACTACCATTTATTCAGAAGTCTGCAACACCACCTAGATGGACAAAAGTTGTGATCCAGGGAAGCTATCAAAAACGAAGTGATTGCTTTTTTTAACTCAAAACCAAGGGATTTCTTCAAATGTGGCATTAAAAAACTTTTCTACAGGTGGGAAGAGATTATAGAAAAAGAAGGGAATTATATTGATGATTTATTTGTCATTATGTCATTTAATTTTTATTGTGAATAAACTAAAAATTCAAGCAAATTTGTCCTTATAAGTCATTTAATTTTTGTTCTGAATGAACTAAAAAAAATCGAGCAGAATATATGTTATAACCTTATATTTGCTTTATTTCTAGTCTCTAAGCACTACTTAGAAAATTTTAGATCACTACATGGGTATGAAGTCACCAATATTGGGTAATGTCATGTTTTACATTCATAAACTCAAAAAATTAATAAAATCCTTTATTAAAGCAGAAAAACAATGAACAACTATCAAACAAAGTAAATCTGTTTGCAGTTTAAATTTAGTAATTTTTGGGCAAGTTGTTGACCTAACGGTCCTAACCAATTGAATGCCTAGTTAGGTCAACTATACGCCCTTAATGATTGGTTAGGTTAAGTTGTGATATTTTAGCTAGTTTAACCCTTTAATGATGGATGGACCTTAAGGTCCACCATAAATAATAATATAAATTGTACTACAATGCCTCGTTTCTATAAATGTTTTTATATGTTTATATATAGATGTCATTTAGTTGTTGAGAAAGGAACCCAAAATGTGTATCATTTCAGTGACTAGTTACTAAAATATTTAGTTTTAAATAACAACAAAACCTATACGTTCTGGTAGCAAAAGTGACTGCATATGCTGCAGGCTCATCCTTAAAGGGTTAAACAAAAATATCAGACTTAACCTGACCAACTGTCAAGGGCATACAGTTGACCTAACTGGGTATCCAATTAACCTAACTGGATATTCAGTTGCCCTAACTGGGTATCCAATTAACCTAACTGGGTATCCAATTAACCTAACTGGGTATCCAATTAACCTAACTGGATATTCAGTTGACCTAACCTTGCCTTGAATTTACCTTGAAGCACTTCTGCCAAGGGTGCACTGCTCTCATGAAGTCTGCTCAGCACCTCCTGAGGTGGGGCCATGACCAGGGCTGTAACTAGGGTTTAGAAATTAGTGAGGTCCAGATTTTTTTCGAGCGCGGCAGGACGAGCAAAATTCAGACCAAAATGACATCTACAAACACAACCCAAGCTATACACTAAACACAAAATGCTCGACGCTCCCTCTTTTCAAAAGAAAAGCGGTAATATGCGTTTCATACACAGAGAACGGTTCACTCTTTTTTTTTTTTAGGAAATAATTACCGAGGTCCGGACCTCAGTGACCTCATAGGTAGTTACGGCCATGGCCATGACGTAGTCACCACCCTTTTTTCCCTTGCTCTTGCCATACAATTTGGTTCACTATTGAATTTGTGAGGGCTGGTCTGGCAGAGGAATACCCTGGCACTGTGGGTTAGTCAAGTATGTTGGCTAAAAACATGTCCAAATGTTTTTTAAAAGTATCTACTGGGACTGCACTTCTATCTCTAAGGTACTGAGGCAAGGAGTTAAACAGGTGAGAACCCTGCCTAGGGATACTATTATATAGTTTTGAATCCTTCTCAGGCTGTTTGGTGGGAGGTAATGTTTTTGACACATTCTGCCAGGTCCTGTCGAGGTGGTCACAATTGGTTCAGTATTGGGGACAACTAAAAGCCCTTCTAGAATTTTCCAGGTGTAGATCAGGATGTATCTCTCAAATCTCCTATCTATGGAATAAAGGTCAAGGTCTCTGAGCCTATCCCAGTAGTTTAATTTGTTTTTACTCACCTGTTGCCCATCAGGTTGTTTAATATATGAGGTAAAGGTTCTTTGTAGGCCCTCAATTTTTTGCAATTCATTCTGTTTGTGGGGAAACCATAATTGAGAGCAGTAGTCAATGCATGGAAGAACAAGTGATTTCCACAGGGTAAGCATGGTCATTGGTCATACTGTCCCTTAGGGTGCATCAGCCTATAAGGGGTGAAATTTCGAACTTCGGATATTGATTCAGCCCTATGATATTATGGTTACAATCCCCAACAAACCTTCAGTGTCCACGTTTCAAGCTGTTCTGACAATATTTAGTGGGTCCACCTCGAAGATGAAAATTTGACAATTGTGGAATTTTATGGTTTTACTAGAAAATTTTGTGTAAGCATTGTAGATTTTGTTTGAAAAAAAAATTGTAAATATAGTTAGTTTTAGGCAAGTTTTAGCCTCAATTCATGAAATTATGTGTCTTTTTAGACTTTTTTGGTATTATTCTGAGAATCATGAAGTGAGTTACCAGGATGCGGGATGAGGACCCAACTTGCCAAGCATCCCACCGACCACCTCCACCTATTAAAAATGGTATTTCATGATAAAATACTTGTAAAAATTGATTTATTGCTTATTGATATCTTAATTCTTCTTCTTTGTCCTTTTTTCTTTTAAAACAGATGATAAAGAAGCTTGTCTCTTTCTCATATTAGGAGTGGCTTTTCTGTCAGCTTCTACAACTTGGAGAACATTTTGAAGATGTTCTTCAGTCCTTGCAGCCTCATAAAAGTCACTGCATAGTTTTACTGCCCTCTCAGAGCCATCATTTATGACATTTATAGCCAAAAGTTTTTCTTTGGAAGATATAAATGATGCTGTTGTTTTCCATTCAACAATCTCAACCATTAAAAAATCATAGTCTAACTGTAGTGAAGAGAATATGAACCATGAGTTTTTGTCAACCAAGTCAGCTAGTGTGGTTTCCGATCGTAGGTTGGTAGGGAAATTAGGCTTTCCAAAACTAGATCCATGTCTACCTTCTGGAACCACTGTCTCAATCTTGTGTGGTTTATAGGAAAGTAGATGGTTTGTTATAGCACGAAGTTCATTTTTTAGAACCAAATCGCTGAATAATACAAGAGGAATCATCTCTGATGAAAGGTACCAGAGATGACATTTCAAAGATGTTAGAGCACTTTTTGCTATTTGCTTGTTTACTTCCTCATATCTAAGAAGCTTTTTGTAAAGCTGCAAATCGTGCCATAGTGCATCAAAAACTGAAGAGCAGGTCATCCACCATGGGTAGTAAATCAGTGAAATGAAGGTTGCAAAGTCTCTTAGTTTCAGAATTTGTTACTTGTTTATGATTGTTACTGAAGGTAGTTTCGAGATATTATCTTCTAGTAATGCATTTTTTAGAGCATATATTGCTTTACTCATCCATCTGGCTGTATGTATAGCACCAGGTCACTGAAGGGTTATATCCTTATCACTAGGTCCTGCATTTAATAACACAACTAAGTCAGAAAATTGTTTGTAGTCATATTGTGTATGTTGCTTTTCTATATTACTTATTTGAATTGCATAATCAGTCCATTCCTGAAGAATCTCCTGGACAGCTTTGGAGTACTGATTGAAGTCAATTTTTTTCAATTTTTCATCCTTGGAAATCTACTGAAACTTTTCTTGAAATCTGTTAAAGACATTAATTTCTGGTCCACTCGAAGTTTCTACTTTCATGTCCTGAAGCACATGACTCATAATAACTTCACCAACATGAGGCCTGCATGCAGACCATAATAAAGGCCGTCCAATCTCTTGTTGGATAGTTATGCATGCAGCGCTCACATGTCCTGTTAGGCCTGTTCGAAAATCAACGTTTTCTTATTTTCATAGGTTTCTGTACATTTTCCCATGCTTTTTGACCTGTAAAAGCCGAAAATCACAACTATTTTGACCTAGGATGTTGGGAAGCATTGCCGCATGGAGCTTTAAATTTTCTGCCTTGAAATCGGCCAAAGCGCCAATTCCGGGGTCCCTTGAATTATGTTTTGCACTTTAACTTTTGATCTAAACAAGATAGAGCAACAAATTAGGTATCAAATGAAAGAGCATAAAATTAATAATAATAATAATAATAATAATAATAATAAAAATAAATAATAATTAATAATAATAATAAAAATAATAATAATAATAATAAAAATAAATAATAATTAATAATAATAATAATAATATAATAATTATCTATCATTTTTCAGGAAACAACAGAAACTCAATCAGAATCTAGAAAACCATCTACAAGTTACAACTTCACAATGGCATTAAGCAAGGAGCTGAGGGAGCTCCGTGGGCGCACAGTTGATATCTCAGAACCTCCACGTACTGTCCACAGGCAGGTGTCAACTGGGCCATCTACCAGATCTCTCACTGAAACTTTCCTGGTTGGATACCCTTCAGCTTTTATCAGTGGTTCCCAGCTTCCCACCAACAGACAGGCGTTCCAGTATTTCCTTAATCTTCAGAATTTACCGGAAAATGCAGGGAGCCTGGAGGCCCATGGTTCAAGACCTTGCATATGAAACAGTTGAATCTATCATCCCATTCTGGCAGATGGCTAGGATCAAGACAATGACCAGTACAACGCAATGAAGCTCTTCATGAAACTACATGAGAAACATCGTGCTCTGGTGAAAAGCAAAGGAAGAGCAAGTAACCCTGGAGGAAAAAGAGGAGCATTTGTGCTGGAATTAGACAGCCTGTTCGATATAGGAGCTCCAGATGCAATCCAGGAAATACAGAACAACAGACTGTTATCCAGAGAGAAGAAAGATGAGGATATCAGGTTCTACGAAGACCAAAAGACTGAGAGGAAAGGTCATATGTCTGGTCATGACAACATTTTTGAGACAAGATCCCTGCAGCAAGCAGCGAGGAATGAAAGACTGCAGCATAGACAAGAACAAGGTAAAACTAATTACTTTGAACGTCACAAAAAGCTTTAAGTTTTACTCCATTGCGATATTTAGCATGTACTTAACAATTACTGTCTTAACATGTTGTACTATTTTACAGCTGCAGCAGAACAAGAGGCAGTTGTTCATGTGGATGACATTACCTGGGGTGACTCAACTGACAACGACGCTAACACAGAGGACATGGATTACCATCAGCCTCGTCCTGGATGTTCTCACCATCAAGACACTGTGACTAGTGTGACTTTGACCTTTCCAAGGAAGGTCATGGAATGTGATGTCATCTGCAATACAGCTGATCGTCTTGGTTTATCAGACAATCAAGTTACTGCCATGGTTTCTGCCACCTTGAAAGCTGGAGGGGCTGATCTGGATAACTTCGTCATCTCAACCTCAACAACACGTCGCAACAGAATGCTGTCCAGGTATAATATCAGCCAGAGTCACATGTCCAAGTTTTGTGAAAACCCCCCACAGTACGCTGCCTTACACTGGGATGGAAAGTTGCTCGAAGATGTCTTGGGCAGTGAACCTGGAAGTACCTCAGAGACTTTAGCTGTGCTAGTGTCTGGTCGACCTTCATACACTGAAGGAAAGTTATTGGGAGTACCTGTCATCGACAATTCTTCTGGCACAGCTCAGGCTGAGGCTTCAATGGATTTACTGGAGACATGGGAACTTACGGATAATGTTACTGCCCTTGTTTTTGACACTACATCCAGTAACAGTGGAGTTCACAGAGGAGCTGCCAAACTGCTAGAGAAAATGCTGAACAAAAAGGTGTTTTATCTGGCCTGTCGACATCACATCCTGGAATCCTAGTAGGAGCAGTTTGGGAGAAGCTGTTTGGGAAGGTGAAGGGGCCAGATAATCCCTGGTTTGAGCATCTGAAGGATGTTTGGACGGACTTGTCCAAGGAAAACCCAAAGATGCTGGCTATCAACAGCAAATGGCTGAAGGAAAAGAAGAAGAACAGTGAAGAAATACTCCAAGACATTCTAACAGCAGAAAGGCTTCCAAGAGCCGACTACAGGGAAATGGCTGAACTGACAGTCATTGTTCTTGGAGGAACGCCTCCTCGAGGTATTCACTGGAGTCGACCAGGCGCCATTCATCAGGCCAGATGGATGGCCAGAAACCTGTACTCCATGAAAATGCTGATGTTTGCAGATCAACTTGAGTACGACGAAGACACTGTATCAAAGCTGGAAAGACTCAACACCTTCCTTGCGCTGTTCTACACTCCTGTATGGATGATGTCAATGTCTGCTGCAGATGCTCCCGTGAATGATCTAAGTCTAATCCAGGACATGTTGAAGTACAAGAAAACTGACCCAGAGCTTGCTGATGCAGTACTTAATAAGATGGAAAACCACAAATGGTACCTGACGCAGGAAGTCGTGCCATTTGCCCTGTTCAGCAGTAGATTGAGTGACACATTGAAGCACGACATTGCTGCCCAGTTACATGCCACTGAGAAGCCAGACAGCTTCAGAACAGGAAAGCCTCTATTCCAGAGAGTCACAGCTAAGACCACCCTGGTTGATCTCATTGGCCCAGAATCACATTTCCTGCTGGACACACTGAACATTGGATCCGAGTGGCTTCTGGAACCTGTCACGTCTTGGCCACAGAATGAGGACTACAGAAAAGCGTTGGACTATGTTAAGAATCTGAAAGCGGTGAATGACATTGCTGAACGTGGTGTCAAGATGATGAGCGACTTTGCAAATGTCATAACAACAGATGCCAAGCAAAGGGACTATCTCCTTCAAGCTGTGGAGTTCAACAGACGCCGCTTTGACAGCTTCAAGAAACAAACTCTCAACAACTGACTGTGTAAATGTCATTATGAAATTAATCATCATGTAATGCTTTCACTTCTTGATCGATTAGACTTGTGACAAAATGTTAATCTCAAATTTGTGTCATGAATAAGGCGCCTTGTCTGCCTTGAGTGTGAGAAAACGAATTTTGTGATATTTCTGAAATCTTTGTATGTACCAATGTGCCATTTCTTGTTCCAAGACTATCATAATTGTATAAGTTAGAAAGAGGATTAAAAACACTTTAATTTGGTGCCTATTTTGTTGCTCTATCTTGTTTAGATAAAAAGTTATAGTGCAAAACATGATTCAAGGGACCCCGGAACTGGTGCTTTTGGCCGATTTCAAGGCAGAAAACTTAAAGCTCCATGCGGCAATGCTTCCCAACAACCTAGGTCAAAATGGTTGTGATTTTCGGCCTTTTCAGGTCAAAAAGCATGGGAAAAAGTACAGAAACCTATGAAAATAAGAAAAAGTTGATTTTTGAACAGGGCTAATGTCCGTGTTGGTTGCTGTAGTGTCGAAAACCAAGTTCACTATTGAATCGGAGCAGTTCCACAATTTCAGTAGCTTCATAACTTCTTCAGTCAAGTTTTTCCCAGATTGGCCACTGCCACCAGCACTAGGATGATATGATGGAATACCAAGTAGTTTGAGATCCATTGAATTTCCAACTGATACGGCTAATCGTTCTTCTGTAACATATTTATCCTGCAGAGTAGAAATTATTTTCGAATCCCAATGAAGAGAGGCCAATTTAGGAGGATTCCAGGATTTTTTAATGGAACTTGAAATTTTTGGGCTACTTCGCGTCTTGCTCTATCAGCTGTAGCATATGAAGTTGCCACTGCCTTAGTGTTACCACCACATTCTTCAACAAAAGCTTTTGTGAATGCAGCCTGTTGTGCCAGAGTCATTTTCATTCTTGATGCCAAAGAAACAAGTTTTGGTCTTTTCAGAATGTCATGAGGAATGATAGCTTGAGTACCTAAACAGACTGTTGACTGTGTGGATTTTCCATCTTTTTCAGCTCCATCATTAGCTTCTGACTCACTCTCAATGGTAGTTGTATCGCTTGTGCTACTGCTTTCTAATTCAACATAACTGCAAGAAGCTTCAGTGTCTCTCAATTCCTTTTCTTTTCTCGCATTTTCTTCACATTTTCGAAAATTAATGTGCTTCATTTTGGATGCTAAAGTTTGATCATGAGCTCCAAAAGAAGCAATTCTATCCCCTTGCATAGATTGAAGAAATTGTATATCTTCTGGATTACTCATAATTTTTTTGGCATTTTTAATCCACAGTGGAAAAGTCATTTTAAGTTGCATTTCCATATCTTCTAGTCTTGTCTTTGTACTTTGTAGCTCTCTTCTTTTCAATGGAATTTCTCTGTTTCGCATTCTTTTCTGACAACGAAATTATTTTCTCACATGCTTTTTTCTCAGTAATCATTGGTATGTTGGCTTTATTGTAGAATGGTTGAATTTCTGTTAAAACAATTTTAGCTATATCGCTTAGTTCTTCTCTCTTTTAGACCCTGTTGCTGGTGAAATAGGAAACATCTAAGAACTTGTTCACTTGTTGGCAAGCGACATCCTACAATCTTTGCATCATTATTTGTGATGCCAGGACCTAATCCAAATATACAGGTTTTTTTCGTGTTTTTACATCAACTTTATCTGCACCACTTGAACAAGTTTTACCACTAGAAGTGGCTTCACTGGCTTTACCACTATTATCCATTATATCATATATCAACTATTATCACCAACATATATCAAAAATTGACCTGTAATAGAAACATAGATTAATATTAAAGTAGTCTACATGCCTGAAAATAAGAAAAAATAGCTATAGGTATTTCATGATGGCAAATGATGTTTATTAATAGTAGCTATGGCTTAAACACAAGCAAACTAAACATACTAGGCCTATAGTACCTTAAGGATCATTCAATTCAATAAAATAAAGGTATATGTGAAAAAAATAATTTAAGGCAATTTATCCCAAAAATTGTCATTTTTGTAAAAGTTTAGGAGCTAGGTGGACCCAGTAGATATTAATCAATTGACCTGAAATTTTGCATGTGAATTTTTTTTAGGGAATGTAACCATAATAACGTAGGGCCAAATCAATTTTTGAAAGTTGCCATTTTTGATGCACCCTACTGTCCCTAGTTCTGAATGTCCTCAGTATGTATCCTATTAGTTGTTTGCATGATAAGGTTACTTTGTCAATGTGCCTGTTGAATGTTGCATCTTCAGATAATATAACCCCTAGATACCTTACATGATCAGTTTGTACAATATCTTTTCCTGTGGGTCCAGTATAGTTGAATTGTTCTTTCAGGCATTTATTTCATCCATACTTAATTAGTTCAAATTTGTCTTCATTGAAGGCAATATTGTTTGCATCTGCCCATGCATATATAGTTTGTAGGTCTTTTTGTAGCTCTACACAGTCTTCTTTTTCTGTAATTGGTCTTAGTATTCTGGTATCATCCGCGAATGACATGAGAGAGCTTCCTAGGTTACAGTTTATATTGTTTAGCATTATAATGAATAGAGTTGATCCAAGTACTGTACCTTGCAGCACTCCAGTGATCATTTCTTTTTCTATAGATCTTGCTCCATTTACAATTGTTATTTGTTTTCTGTCAGAGAGAAAGGCATGGATCCATTTTCCTATTTTTCCACAAATTCTGAGTTCTTTTAGTTTATGGAATGATATACCATGGTTAACCTTGTCAAAAGCTTTTGCAAACTCTAGATAGATGACATCAACATTGTGGTTTTCTCCCAAATATTGGAGGATGTTATTGCAATGGTCTATAAGTTCAGTAAGGCAGGATCTCTCTTGTCTGAAGCCATGTTGAAAGTCTTCTAAGAGATGTTCATTTTCTATAAAATTGACAATGTGGCTTTTCAGGACTTTCTCAAATATTTTGATAATATGGGAAGCCAAGGATATGGGTCCATAGTTCTTGGCTTCCTTTCTTCTGCCTCCTTTGTAGATTGGGGTAATATTTGCTTATTTCATGATTGATGGTATTCTACTGACCAGTGTCTAGTGAGGATCTCCACAGGATTTTCAAAGGCAGAGATAAAGTATGTTTGCATTCTTTAAGAATCTTGGCTCCAATTCCATCTGGACCAGGGGCTGAACTCCCTGGTAGCTCTGTTATTGCCTGTTGTATATCTCTAGTGGTTATTTGTATATCTTCCAATAATGGTCTGTCTTGGTCATTTTCTTCTCTATCAAAAAAATGCTAGTTTTTATTTGCTTAGCTACTACAGGGGTACTCCAGCTTAAAACATATTGAGATTGTAGAATGTTTGCCATTTCCTGTGGATTAGATGCAATAGTCCATCTTTGGCAAGCGATGGGCCAATGCTCATTTTCATAACTGCTTTGCGTTTAGCATAGCTAAAGAATAATTTGCTATTTTCTTTTATAGTGCCAATAGCTTTGTGTTCATTATCAATATTCTCTCTTATGATTGACTCCTTTATTTTATGTGCTAACATCAGTATCTGTTTCCAGATGTTACTACATCTTGTATCACTTAATTGCTTTGTCAGTTGTTTAGATAGTTTTGTTCTCTTTCTCATAAGTGTCCTTCTGTATCTGTGTTCTTTTGTCAGGTGCTTCTTTGCAATATCATTTCTCTTTGGTGTGTGCTTGTATAATGCTGACGATAGCAGGTATTGTATTCTACTCCAGCATTCTTCTGGTTCTAGGTTTTCTAATTCATTTTCCCAAACAGTTATTTACTGATGTCCAGTCTGACTTGTGCAGGTTTAGGTCAGAGTATGGCTTACATTTGTGGAAAGACAAGTTTGTGAATACGTGCATGACACTGTGGTCAGAGTGTATAGTTGGTGTTATAACAATGTGGTCAACTGTAGTTGCATTATTTGTCAGCACTAAATCTAGGATATTATTTTTTCTAGTTGGGCAGTGAACATGCTGTACTAGGAGGAGTTTTTCCATAAACTCATCCAGGTGTTTTGATTTGGACCTTCTTGTCCCTGATTTCATACCACCATAGTGGTTCCAGGTGCAATTTGGGAGATTAAAGTCTCCTGTAATGATTAAATCTCTTGTTGACATGGTTGGCACCAAAGTGGGTGACCCAGTTTTCCCCACCTGGGATTTTTTTTTTTTTTAAAGCCCACTTGAAAAAACCTGCTGTTTTGCCCACTTAACTAGGTTTTTTCAAATATTGCTTTTAATCACAAATATTCAGGTTAATTTGAGCTTAACCATACATAAAACATTTAGTTATTTATAAATAATTACCAATAAATTAAAATAATTCATGTATTCATACATTGTGCATTGGAATATTTTAATATAATGCTTTAATGGATAAAAACTTAAGAATTGAACGTATCAGTTTGCTGAAAATGAACTGGCTTTAGTGAATTATAGATCCTCATCTCCTGCTCTCTGTTTGGGTTTTAAAAAACTATTATACATTACCAAAGATAATTTTATTTTAATAATAACCCATATATCTAGCTTCATTAGTACAACAAAAATAAGAAGTTTTAGTTCATTTTAAGCCATTCACTCACTCATTCTTTACCAAAATAATTGTTCTTTCATTAAACACTTTTTAACCTTATATTTTAAGGTACTTTAAGGTAGCTACTTTACTTTTACTTTATAATAATTTGTACATCCCAGAACTACACCCTTGAGTATGCACACAACGTTCTTTCTCCCCAGATTCTCTCTAATTTTATATATATATATATTGCATTTCTAATTTATGGTGTAATTATAGGCTGCTTTAAAATGTACCTTAAAACATAATACAAGATAATTCTAAAATTAATTCAAATCTTTCTGCGATTCATCTGTAAAAATTCAAAATAAGAAAACTCTTTCCTCATAGACATAAGTATTGTAAAAAATACTGACAATCAACTTTGAAAAAAAAAAAAAGACCAAACCAAAACTATTGTGAAAATTATAAGGTACGGCTCTGATATTACCTTATGAACCTTATGTTGTTTCATGTTTATAGCAACAGAATAGTTTTCTTTAAACATACAGAAGTGTACCTAAGAGCAAAGTGTAGCATTACTCTCTGTTGATTATAGTAAGTGAAAATCAATCATCATTAACATTTATAGAGCATATAATTTTATTATTATTTGCTTTTATACTATTATATGATACAATTTTGGAAAAAAAACATTTTGCCCAGGTTTTATGGAAAAAAAAACAGGTTGGTTGGGCTTTTTCAAAAAAGTAGGTTTTTTGCCAACCCTACTTGTTGAGTCTACAATAGCTGGGCATTGCACAATTTTTTCCAGAACTCCAGTGAGCTCTAGATGGGAACTATCTGGGGGGGTTATAGATATTCACTAGTATTGTCTTCTTTATTTATGGTGAGCATGATGATTAGGAGTTCACAGGCTCCATTTGAGTATGCTGTGAGCAATTCACTTTGAATGTTTTCAGGGATGTACATCAAGACATCACCATTTAGATGGCCTTCTCTGTCATATCTATGGGTGGTATACCCTTTGATTGCAATTTCACTACTGATGCTCATGGGGTTTAGGTGTTTCTGCAAGGGCTATAACTGTGCTAGTAGAGTTTTCTACTAGGCTCTTTAGGTAAGGTACTTTGGTATGGTTTCAGTTTAGGTAAAGGCCCTGGATGTTTAAGTAAATTACTGATACATTTGTAGAGCCATTTGTTCCATCTCCCACATATAGGGCATTTGTGGGTTCCTACTGGGGTTCTTATTTGCTTTTGTATGATATAGTAATGTCTAAGAATTAAAATGTTTGTTTATAAGAATTTAATAATGTTTGTTTAAAAAATGATAATGTTAATAAGAAATATAATTAAGTTAAATAATTGTTTGGTTATAAAAGGCTAGTTGGCAACAGCCCAAAATGGGTCTAGGGACGAGAGAGAAATGCCCAAAAATGACAGTTATCGGATGGCCTTAGGCTTAATAAGGTGTGTTTTTGGTATTAAGATGTTTTTGTGAATTTAGATTATTTCTCTCTTCCCAGCTAAAATGTTAACGTTAATTCCCACTTCACATTACCCCATTTATCTAAAAATGTTTTGATATAAATAAAAGTCAGTAAAGTATAATTAAGTGTATAATTAATTCCCCCATCTTCCTTGCCTGGTTCAAATTATAATGGCACCCATGGTCACATCTACCCATATTTATAAAGTACAGTGAAGAGAATGTAAAGAGAATGAAGATAATGAGAAAATGAATAAAGAACAGCATATACAGTAATATAAAAATGCAAAATAAGAAAGGTTTTAAAGTTTAAACACTACAATGAGGAGCCCAAGTGAGTTTTCAATGTCTTTTATTTGTTTCATGAGGTGATAAAACCCCAATGGGGTTTCATGGTTGCTTGCTGTACTATTGTCACTAGTGGGCTTACCTGGACCTGCTACATCAGCATAAGATCTGGGTGCAGGAATGGTATTTGATCTTGGATTTTCTTGCATCCCTTGGGCCAAAGAGGGCTGATGGATAGCAGGCTCACTATCCTGGTATTCTCTCAATTGATTTTGGTGAGGCTGCATTCGGACTGTTCCCTTCAGGTGGGCCAAATTGCACTTCCCTTTAAAACTTCTTTCCCACTATGAGCTCTGGCAAATTTGAGGAAGAAGATAGGGGCATCTTGCATTGGATCTAAATCCAGAGATGCCATTACCATCATTTATAAATTTTTTGCAGAATGGTGGGTGATCAAATGGGCACACTCTTCCCTTAAGTCCATATTTACACAAGCCTCTCCTGTAATACTTGCATACTGGCTTCTTGTTTTTACTTCTAGCTTTTTGGTGACTGTGTACATGGGGTTGTTCACTTTGTTGAAGGTCTTAATGTCTATTTCCTGTTCTTCTTTTCTCTCTTTTAGTGCCCTTTTTGCTTGGTTTCCCTCTCTCTAGGATCTCATCCTGAGGGTTTCTCACTTTTTTATCGAGCTCTGCATTGGCAATGATAATTTCCTCCTCCTGTAACTCTCCTGCCAGTTCTCTTTAAGCTCTTCAAATTGCCTATCATAGTCATTGCAAATTTGACAAGCACATTTAAAGCATGAGAATTTTCTTTTTTGAATTTTGAAGGATGAGGAGGAAATAAATAGGTATTTTACTATTTTTAAATTGATAATTATTTAGTTTCGTAAAAATTGGTCGTTGCCAATTTACCAGCAGTTTTTAAATGTTTCTTATGTTCTTGTGGTTCGGAACCCACGTAAATTGTAGGTCCCCTCCGCCACCACGGAGGACATACACAATACACGATTACGAACACAGTTAGGTAGACCAGCCATGAGTGGATCCTAGGGTCTTTGTTGGTCTGAAACATTATAACTGTAGTGTATCCATAGTCTGCATTCATCACATCTTAATACATGTAGGTTGAAGTCCAATGCACATTTTATACATGGGTTTGTTTTCTTCCTCTGCCGTGTTAACTTGCACACTGGTTTTAGTATGGAGAACAGTCACCATTAAGTCCATTTTTTGTAGATACTCGTAGATATTGAAATATTATTTACAAGTACTTGTTTATTAAGTTTATTATTACTTTTATTTGTTAATAAGCTTTGTAAATTTTTTGTTGTAAACTTTGCAAATTTCTAAAAAAAAAATTATTCACTGGGTCCTTTCCTGAATATTACCCCAGCATTCTTCTGGTTTTAGGTTTTTTAATTCATTTTCCCATTTATTTTTCCCACACAGTTATTTATTGATGTCCAGTCTGATTTGTACAGGTTTAGGTCAGAGTATGGCAAGTCCATTTGGCATGGGTCTTGCTCACACTTGTAGAGAGAAGTTTGTGAATATGTGCATAACATTGTGGTCAGAGTGTATAGTTGGTGTTATAACAATGTGGTCAATTGTAGTTGCATTGTTTGTCAACACTAAATCTAAGATATTTTTTCTAGTTTGGCAGTGAACATGCTGTACTAGGGGGTGTTTCCATAAACTCATCCAGGTATTTTGATTTGGATTTTTTTGTCCCTGATTTCATACCACCATATTGGTTCCAGGTGCAATTTGAGAGATTAAAGTCTCCTGTAATGATTAAATCACTTGTTGAGTCTATGACCAAATTATCAAATTCTTTTCATACCACCAGGGTTACCAAAATTATTTCATTAGGTCATTAAAACAATAGACACAGAGATTTTTTTTTTAGTTTACAAATGTAAAACACATTACCACCAAATATTGTGGTTTTGCAGCATTAAGTGCATCATTTTACTTTATCTATTTATAATTTATAGCCAAGTATTTTTTCAAGAATAATTTACAACCAACTTATGCACTACTGCCAGGAAATTTAATGTCACAAATTATTGAGGGGCCAGTTCTGTATTGCCCCCCCCATGCAAAATATGATTTTGTTGAACATTAGGATTATAAATTAGGTATTCTGATAGTCTATTAAAAATTCAAAATAAAACGCAAAATATGATTTTATTGAACATTAAGATTATAAATTATTTTGATACAAAATATCGCACTTGTGGGGAATAAAGTAGCTTGGCTAGGGAAAAAAAAAAAAAAAAAAAAAAACTTATACCAATCAATTTGTGATGCGTGATCTTTATGGGGACTGCCCCTGTACCCCCGAGACCTAAATATACAAATGATAATGTAATAACATGTGCCTACCTTGCCTCCAGTAGCTGGAGCCATAAAAACTAATGTAAAGGATAAAAAAGTTAAGTGCACTTTTTTAAATTTATTACAAACCAATATTTTCTCACCATATTGAATATTTTTATCAGAAGTAGAAAATCATGGTTATTTTTTACTAACAAAAAGCACCAATATTTTAATAAAATATATATACAAAACTATTTTTTAAAAAAAATGTGGGGGGCAATACAGAACTGGGATAATATGAGTATCGTCATGTTCAGAATATCAAAAGCAAATATAATTAAAAATATTAAAGCATAATTTTTTCATCATTTTGATATGTCACTACGTTCGCAGATGCGTCCTTACCAAATTATGTAGATTTGAATATTATGATATTTTTGCGGCATTGCGGCTCTCATTCCATGCAGTCGTTGACTGGAAAAGCTTTTGCCTCGAGATGTGTGAACATTGGGTTAATAACCAAGAACCAATAGGTGGTGACAGTGTGGTCGTTGAAATAGACGAGAGCAAATTTGGCAAGCGGAAATACCAGCGTGGGCATGTTGTTGAAGGCGTGAGAGTTTTCGGTAGAAATGAACGGGTGTCCAAAAAAAAATTTTTAGTGAAGGTGCGAAATCAAACTGCCAAGACATCGATTCCCTTAATTCAGAAATTTATTAGACCTGGCAACATTATTTACTCAGATTTGTGGAAGGCATATACTGGCATTTCTGCTCTTCCACAAAACTATACCCACCATAGCATCAATCATTCGCATAATTTTGTGGACCCAGACAATCGCCAAATCCATATGCAAAACATTGAATGCCTTTGGAAAATGGTAAAGGATTGGATTCTTCAGCCTGGAAACCTTGACGCGTCCTACAAGAAGTACCTCTCTCACTTCCTTTTTCTTGTTTCCCATCCAGACCACGGAACAGTTTTGCACCATTTTCTCATCACTATTTCTCATCTGTATCCACCACCTAATCCATAATAAGGTTAGCTAAGGTTAGCTAAGGTTAGCTAAGGTTAGCTAAGGTTAGCTAAGGTTAGCTAAGGTTAGCTAAGGTTAGCTAAGGTTAGCTAAGGTTAGCTAAGGTTAGCTAAGGTTAGCTAAGGTTAGCTAAGGTTAGCTAAGGTTAGCTAAGGTTAGCTAAGGTTAGCTAAGGTTAGCTAAGGTTAGCTAAGGTTAGCTAAGGTTAGCTAAGGTTAGGTAGGTTAGCTAAGGTTAGGTAGGTTAGCTAAGGTTAGGTAGGTTAGCTAAGTTAGGTAGGTTAGCTAAGGTTAGGTAGGTTAGCTAAGGTTAGGTAGGTTAGCTAAGGTAGGTAGGTTAGCTAAGGTTAGGTAGGTTAGCTAAGGTTAGGTAGGTTAGCTAAGTTAGGTAGGTTAGCTAAGGTTGTAGGTTAGCTAAGGTTAGGTAGGTTAGCTAAGGTTAGGTTAGCTAAGGTTAGGTAGGTTAGCTAAGGTTAGGTAGGTTAGCTAAGGTTAGGTAGGTTAGCTAAGGTTAGGTAGGTTAGCTAAGGTTAGGTAGGTTAGCTAAGGTTAGGTAGGTTAGCTAAGGTTAGGTAGGTTAGCTAAGGTAGGTAGGTTAGCTAAGGTTAGGTAGGTTAGCTAAGGTTAGGTAGGTTAGCTAAGGTTAGGTAGGTTAGCTAAGGTTAGGTAGGTTAGCTAAGGTTAGGTAGGTTAGCTAAGGTTAGGTAGGTTAGCTAGGTTAGGTAGGTTAGCTAAGGTTAGGTAGGTTAGCTAGGTTAGGTAGTTAGCTAAGGTTAGGTAAGCTAAGGTTAGGTAGGTTAGCTAAGGTTAGGTAGGTTAGCTAAGGTTAGGTAGGTTAGCTAAGGTAGGTAGGTTAGCTAAGGTTAGGTAGGTTAGCTAAGGTAGGTAGGTTAGCTAAGGTTAGGTAGGTTATAGGTTAGTAGGTTAGCTAAGGTTAGTAGGTTAGCTAAGGTTAGGTAGGTTAGCTAAGGTTAGGTAGGTTAGCTAAGGTTAGGTAGGTTAGCTAAGGTTAGGTAGGTTAGCTAAGGTAAGGTTAGGTAGGTTAGCTAAGGTTAAGGTTAGCTAAGGTTAGGTAGGTTAGCTAAGGTTAGGTTAGGTTAGCTAAGGTTAGGTAGGTTAGCTAAGGTTAGTAGGTTAGCTAAGTTAGGTAGGTTAGCTAAGGTTAGGTAGGTTAGCTAAGGTTAGGTAGGTTAGCTAAGGTTAGGTAGGTTAGCTAAGGTTAGGTAGGTTAGCTAAGGTTAGTAGGTTAGCTAAGGTTAGGTAGGTTAGCTAAGTAGGTTAGGTAGCTAAGGTTAGGTAGGTTAGCTAAGGTAGGTAGGTTAGCTAAGGTTAGGTAGGTTAGCTAAGGTTAGGTAGGTTAGCTAAGGTTAGGTAGGTTAGCTAAGGTTAAGTAGGTTAGCTAAGGTTAGCTAAGGTTAGCTAGGTTAGCTAAGGTTAGCTAGGTTAGCTAGGTTAGCTAGGTTAGCTAAGGTTAGGTAGGTTAGCTAAGGTAGCTAAGGTTAGGTAGGTTAGCTAGGTAGCTAGGTTAGCTAAGGTTAGGTAGGTTAGCTAAGGTTAGGTAGGTTAGCTAAGGTTAGGTAGGTTAGCTAGGTTAGGTAGGTTAGCTAGGTTAGGTAGGTTAGCTAGGTTAGCTAAGGTTAGCTAGGTTAGCTAAGGTTAGCTAGGTTAGCTAGGTTAGCTAAGGTTAGCTAGGTTAGCTAGGTTAGCTAGGTTAGCTAGGTTAGCTAAGGTTAGCTAGGTTAGCTAAGGTTAGCTAGGTTAGCTAAGGTTAGCTAGGTTAGCTAAGGTTAGCTAGGTTAGCTAAGGTTAGCTAGGTTAGCTAAGGTTAGCTAGGTTAGCTAAGGTTAGCTAGGTTAGCTAAGGTTAGCTAGGTTAGCTAAGGTTAGCTAAGGTTAGCTAAGGTTAGCTAAGGTTAGCTAGGTTAGCTAAGGTTAGCTAGGTTAGCTAAGGTTAGCTAGGTTAGCTAAGGTTAGCTAGGTTAGCTAGGTTAGCTAAGGTTAGCTAAGGTTAGCTAGGTTAGCTAAGGTTAGCTAGGTTAGCTAAGGTTAGCTAGGTTAGCTAAGGTTAGCTAGGTTAGCTAAGGTTAGCTAAGGTTAGCTAGGTTAGCTAAGGTTAGCTAGGTTAGCTAAGGTTAGCTAGGTTAGCTAGGTTAGCTAAGGTTAGCTAGGTTAGCTAAGGTTAGGTAGGTTAGCTAAGGTTAGGTAGGTTAGCTAAGGTTAGCTAGGTTAGCTAAGGTTAGGTAGGTTAGCTAAGGTTAGCTAGGTAGCTAAGGTAGCTAAGGTTAGGTAGGTTAGCTAAGGGTTAGCTAAGGTTAGGTAGGTTAGCTAAGGTTAGGTAGGTTAGCTAAGGTTAGCTAAGGTTAGGTAGGTTAGCTAAGGTTAGGTAGGTTAGCTAGGTTAGCTAAGGTTAGGTAGGTTAGCTAAGGTTAGGTAGGTTAGCAAGGTTAGGTAGGTTAGCTAAGGTTAGGTAGGTTAGCTAGGTTAGCTAAGGTTAGGTAGGTTAGCTAGGTTAGCTAGGTTAGCTAAGGTTAGGTAGGTTAGCTAGGTTAGCTAAGGTTAGGTAGGTTAGCTAAGGTTAGCTAGGTTAGCTAAGGTTAGCTAGGTTAGCTAAGGTTAGGTAGGTTAGCTAAGGTTAGCTAGGTTAGCTAAGGTTAGCTAGGTTAGCTAAGGTTAGGTAGGTTAGCTAAGGTTAGGTAGGTTAGCTAAGGTTAGGTAGGTTAGCTAAGGTTAGGTAGGTTAGCTAAGGTTAGGTAGGTTAGCTAAGGTTAGGTAGGTTAGCTAGGTTAGCTAAGGTTAGGTAGGTTAGCTAAGGTTAGGTAGGTTAGCTAGGTTAGCTAAGGTTAGGTAGGTTAGCTAAGGTTAGGTAGGTTAGCTAGGTTAGCTAAGGTTAGGTAGGTTAGCTAGGTTAGCTAAGGTTAGGTAGGTTAGCTAAGGTTAGGTAGGTTAGCTAAGGTTAGGTAGGTTAGCTAAGGTTAGCTAGGTTAGCTAAGGTTAGCTAGGTTAGCTAAGGTTAGGTAGGTTAGCTAAGGTTAGCTAAGGTTAGCTAAGGTTAGGTTAGCTAGGTTAGGTTAGGTTAGCTAGGTTAGGTTAGCTAAGGTTAGGTTAGGTTAGCTAGGTTAGGTTAGCTAAGGTTAGGTTAGCTAAGGTTAGGTTAGCTAAGTTAGCTAAGGTTAGGTTAGCTAAGGTTAGGTTAGCTAAGGTTAACTAGGGCTAGGTTAGCTAGGGTTAGGTAAGGTTAACTAGGGTTAGGTAAGGTTAGCTAAGGTTAGATAGGGTTAGGTTAGATAGGGTTGGCACTAGTGGGCCCAGCCCGAAAAAACCCACCCGGGTTTTTTTTTTTTTTTAAACCACTTGGAAAAACCCACTATTTTACCCACTTGTGGGTTTTTTCATGAAACTTAAGAAGTGCATATGCAATATTTTTAAAAATTGTCATATAGGTGCCTATAATGATTTTACATGCAAAGCAAGCAAACATGAGTCAACAAATAGACCTACAGGTATAACTCTTTGGGTGAGGTAGCAGGTTATAGAGTGTAGACATCAGCCAATCAGGGTGTTATACATCCTGATTCTTCAGTCAACTGCATCTTCAAGGAATTTTCTACTTCTTCATGGATTGTATATAAAAGTGGACCAGACAAATTTCGACGAGAAGGTGGAGTGTAGCCTGTCTTAGAGTCTCTATCATTTCAATAAAATACTTAGACTCTGCACATAGAAATGGAATATTATTTGCATAAAAGAATTTGGCTATTTTGTTATCAATGACATTTTTTCTGCAAAGTTGTTGTTGTCATGCCAAAATCGCTTACTTTCTTTTGAATTTTTCTTTTTTTCATCTGTAATTGTGTCAGTGGTGGTGAGGATGAGTCTGGATCATCTGAGAGGTCTATGTCATGGCAGTATGAAGATGATGTACTGGCAGTATTGTCAGTCTTGTTTCTTGATTTCCATGTGTTTCAAACATTTCATTAAATGCATTTTTATTCGCTCTATTTTATTACTATTCATTACTGCAATGTTTGCATCTAACTTTACTAGTCCCATCAATAATATTGACTTCACTCCATTCATGCCCTGATTTTCTTCCTGATCCAAAGGTCTTTGGCATTATTTAATGCAGTTATAACTTCAAACAGACTAAATGCAAAAAACTTCACTTTTTTACGTGAAGGTCAAAATATGAGAATAAAACACCACTCTAATAGACAGAGTTTATTTCCACGACAGTTTCGACGCCCACTGGCATCCTCCTCGGGTGGATACAGAAACACAAATGAAACAAACAAGAGGGAAAAACAGTCAGGGATCGACCGTTAAGAAATTCGCACCTAGGTTGGATTCCATTCTCTCGAGACAGGAGGGGCATTTTCATTAAGTACATTCGCACAATTTTAAAACTATCTTCCTGTTCTAAACATACAGATTCTATTATTTTTACATAATTATTACATTTATAATTAAATTTATTACATTTAATATTGCATAATTATTAATTACAGAAATTATAAATTTATTATTACATTGTTGTTTATTATACAGAAATTATAAACCGAAAAACGAATGAAAAAAGGCAATTAGGAAATAATCCAGAGACCATTGAGAAATTCGCACCTAGGTTAGATATCGTTCTCCCGAAACCAGAAGGGCATTTTTATTACAGGGTCAGCTTATAACTACATTTCCACAAATTAAAAATATCTTCTGTTCTATACATACAGATCCTAATGTTTGACATAATTACTGCATATATTTATTTTCCACATTAATTACTTCCATAATTACATTTACTAAAGCGAGTAAGGAAAACATTCCAATCCAGAGACATTTAAGAAATTCACACTTAGGTTCGAACACGTTCCCACGACTCTGTAAGGGATTTATTGACCAAGAATCTCATTAAAGGGTCTAACTTATAAGTACCTTCGCACAAATTAAAATTATCTACTTTTTCTATACACACAGATTCTATTATTTTTCTTTTGACATAATTATTACATTTATAAAGTACCTTACTTGATTCCCAATCTATAGTATGATTATAATTTCTGTATAATAAACAACAATGTAATAACCAATATAATAATAAATTTATAATTTCTGTAATTAATAATTATGCAATATTAAATGTAATAAATTTAATTATAAATGTAATAATTATGTAAAAATAATAGAATCTGTATGTTTAGAATAGGAAGATAGTTTTAAAATTTGTGCGAATGTACTTAATGAAAATGCCCCTCCTGTCTCGAGAGAATGGAATCCAACCTAGGTGCGAATTTCTTAACGGTCGATCCCTGAACTGTTTTTCCCTCTTGTTTTGTTTCATTTGTGTTTCTGTATCCACCCGAGGAGGATGCCAGTGGGCGTCGAAACTGTCGTGGAAATAAACTCTGTCTATTAGAGTGGGTTTTTATTCTCATATTCAAACAGACTAATTCTGTAGGCTAGCAGTAAAGACAAATATGCTGTTGCCAGTTTGTTTTATTTAACTGTGAAATAAAAGAAAAAATATTCAGTAATATGAATTAAATAGATATAACTAGCTGAATTAAGTTCCCTTTGGGAGCTGTAATTCATCTACTTCCAGCAGAAGACACAGGGGCCTGTCTTCCATAGGAAGTATAGCTAACAAATAGGATAATTTACCACACCAAATTTAGTTCAAATTGGTCCATGTTTTCCAAATTTGTTGTGAAGCTCAATCTGAGAAAATAATAACTTTTTATGCTTATTGCCTGGAAGGCAACCTTTTTGCTAAAAACAAGACAAATGTTTATATTAATAGTGTACGGTACAGTACAGTATTATTATAAAATAAGAATAGGTAGGTCTAATATGAACTACCATATGGACATATGAAAAAACCCAATTTTACCCGGGTTTTTCGGGTTTTAGGTGAAAAAACCCGAAAAAACCCACCTTGGGTGGGCTTTTTCAAAAAAGTGGGTTTCTTGCCAACCCTGGTTAGGTAGGGTTAGGTTAGGTAGGGTTAGGTTAGGTAGGGTTAGGTTAGGTAGGGTTAGGTAGGGTTAGGTTGGGTTAGGTTAGGTAGGGTTAGGTAGGGTTAGGTTAGGTAGGGTTAGGTAGGGTTAGGTTAGGTAGGGTTAGGTTAGGTAGGGTTAGGTTGGGTTAGGTTAGGTAGGGTTAGGTAGGGTTAGGTTAGGTAGGGTTAGGTAGGGTTAGGTAGGGTTAGGTTAGGTAGGGTTAGGTAGGGTTAGGTTAGGTAGGTTAGGTTAGGTAGGGTTAGGTTAGGTAGGGTTAGGTAGGTTAGGTTAGGTAGGGTTAGGTTAGGTAGGGTTAGGTTAGGTAGGGTTAGGTAGGGTTAGGTTAGGTAGGGTTAGGTTAGGTAGGGTTAGGTTAGGTAGGGTTAGGTTAGGTAGGGTTAGGGTTAGGTTAGGTAGGGTTAGGTTAGGTAGGGTTAGGTTAGGTAGGGTTAGGTTAGGTAGGGTTAGGTTAGGTAGGGTTAGGTTAGGTAGGGTTAGGTTAGGTAGGGTTAGGTTAGGTAGGGTTAGGTTAGGTAGGGTTAGGTTAGGTAGGGTTAGGTTAGGTAGGGTTAGGTTAGGTAGGGTTAGGTTAGGTAGGGTTAGGTTAGGTAGGATTAGGTTAGGTAGGGTTAGGTTAGGTAGGTTAGGTAGGTAGGATTAGGTTAGGTAGGGTTAGGTTAGGTAGGGTTAGGTTAGGTAGGATTAGGTTAGGTAGGGTTAGGTTAGGTTAGGTAGGGTTAGGTTAGGTAGGGTTAGGTTAGGTTAGGTAGGGTTAGGTTAGGTAGGGTTAGGTTAGGTAGGGTTAGGTTAGGTTGTTAGGTTAGGTTAATTAAGGTAATTTTTTACTATCAGTCCAGTCTCTGGAAACTGAAAATAAAGTTTACCATAAGACTTTATATTTTTTTAAACAACTTTTATTAAGTATAATATGAAGGCAAATGCCGATTAAAGCTATAAAATTAATGTTAAGAAATTATTTTTTTGAGCGATAAAATCGCGGATCATGTTTTGTGTGGTGATAAAATGACTGATCCCACAAAGGTTAGGAAGGTACCACTAACAAAATTGGGTGGTTTGACCTGAACTCATAACATTTTAGTGTCACGGTGGCGTCGGTTTGCGATGGTTGTAATTATTCACTGTGTTTAACTTCATGCAAATTTTTTGATGATGAAGAGGCTGAATTTAATTTTTATGTAGAACACGGTGTATTGCTAAAAGAATTTATATGCCCTAAGAAAAACAGGAAGGTATTGTTTGTGGTAATAAGTATACAGGTAAGAGTAGTACCTAAAACTAGGTTAGGTTAGGTTAGTATAGTTTTACGGTATATTAATATATACAGTGAATATATAGTGTTCGTTTACTACATATATATAAATGTATATATATATATATACCTTTTAGGTCACTCATGTTGGCTGTTTCTACAATTTCCATAATTTATATATCAATGGATTCGTTTTTACATCGTGAATGCGCCCTAGATAGTCTCTACTGAAGGAATTACCCGCATTTTAGGGTATTTTTTCACACTTATACCCCAAAACAAACTTCCTGTCCTAACTTAGTTTTGGCCTGTTCCCTCACTTGAGACTATCCAAATCGCATTCCTGGTGTAATAACGAATCCATTGATGTATAAATTATAGGAATTGAAGAGACTGGAGTGATAGTAAAAAATTACCTTAATTAATACCAAAATACATTTTTCTAGTAATATTTGATGGTTTGCTTAGATTTTGACCTCCATTTCCCTTGAAAATGAGCCAAACTTCAAAGTACTATAACTTCGTTGGATCTGATTTCCGAGGAAATTTGAACAAATCACATCAAATACTACTAGAAAAATGTATTTTGGTGTGTAAAATGACAACGTGTCTATCTATATGCGTAATTACCTTACCTCTGTGAATTAAATGTGCTGCTATGTTTAAAACAACTTCTAAAATATAAAATTAATTTGCTATTTAAACAACTTAAAAGTACACCTACCTAATTTGTGACATTAAACTACAAAATTACCATGTAACATAATGCGTCTGGATTCTGAATTTCGCCGAAATGTTACTCGCTTCACGGCCTACATCGCCCTACGCTTTAGTACGCCCCATTGGTTGGTTACTTTTCAAGCCGAAGATAAGCCTAATAAAATGAAACTGGCTAGGATATGAATAAAATTCAATAACCTTAGTCGTCACGTTTTAACTTTGTTCTGAATTTATGGCCAGGATCGATAGTCTAATATTACTAAATTAGCCTAAAATGCCCTATACTATACAAATTTGGTTAATTTATCGACACCATATCGTACGAACTACTACTATGATTATATAGTACTATCATAGGCTAGTTGGGTGGTTGTTACATTTTACCATCGGACATTTATATTTAGTACCAACAAAACATATCTCTCTCTAGTTGGTTCACGCCTTTGGTGGGAAGGGGGCGGAGGAAGGGGAGAGAGAGCCTTATGCTTTTCTATCCAGTATTCTACTGCCCACCTGTCTAATAACAGGAATAAGTCTTTAAGGCTTCCTCTTGTTCCTATAACTCTTTGTAATACTCTCTCTCAACCATCGAGCAACTCATTTCTTTTGATCATTTGCCTCACAAAACATCTCTAAGTGGGAGACTCTTGAATTCGCCGTAGCAACAACGGGTGATGACCCACGAAGCACTTTTTTATGTTCCACAAGGGACAAGTATACGGAGATAGATACAGGGACCTCCCACTGATATTCCTCGCCGGAAAGAGATTTTCTCTACTCTCGTGGTGGCACAACACCGCGAAGTATGAACGAATCAATATATCACTTGTTGCATAAACACCTTTTACGGCGGAAAACCCACGTTGAAGCTCGGCAACATTCAAAAAGTTGGCAGACACATACACAGGACAGACATCCAATTACAGAAAACACACTCACACACTTGCCTGCCTTGTTAATATATCTAAGAATAGAATAGAAAAATACTTCGTAGAAACACTTAATTTCATAACGAACAAAGCAAAAGCCTTAAAAAAACACATAGCATGGATTAGATGAGGTAAAGTTGCGTTTCTGTCTGCCGTCACGATTTCTTTTTTTACTCTTCTTTCTCTCGAGTGGTCGGATGCACGATGTAACGGGTAAGGGCATGGTGTGGAAAACCTGATTTCTATTCTTAATTCCTGTTTTCACCCATTTCCTGAAGAAGCATTTTATCATTTGCCGGCGTGATGTCTTTGCGCGTACATGGGTACAGACATCGAATATTTAACATTTACCTCTCAGGCTCTCTCTTAATCCTTTTGCGGCTAACCTGAAGTGGGTCATGGGGTCTTTGCAAGGCCGTGCAGAGTGGGGGCCTTTTCCCTCCATGACTCAGTAGTACCTTTTTTTTCAGTAACTTCTTTAAGTATATGAATACAGTAAACCTTTTTATCCTGCCTTAGTATGGTGAGAAAAGAAATGGGCCTTTCCTGCCAAGGGGGGCGTCACACTTCTATATAGGCTATAATATCAGTTAGTGAGTCCAAAAATTTTTTCCTTCACCGGGAACGCATCCCCATTATAACACTAAGTATATCGGAAAAATGTGTCCCATTTACAACACTTAAATACTTATCAACACAACCTATTAGCATTTTCATTTTTTTATTTACACTTAATATTTAAGTACAGTCTAATGACGTCACAGGAAGAGGAAGGGGCTAGACTGCACTCTGTCGGATTACTAACCTCGAGTCTCTTCTACCAACTAATTGGAATTTATTATATCAATAAACAATTATTTTCAGTTGTAAAATATTGCTATTTTCCAAGTACAATTGTTGCTCAGCAATACAAGATTATTGTTTTCAGACATTGAAAGAGTACTAGCGTTCAAAGGTGTACTACAATTTCTTGAACATAACCAGGGCCGTTTCCTGGCATAAGCAGACTAAGCGGCCGCTTAGGGCCCCGCTGCTACTAGGGAGCCGCTAGACAGGCTCCCAGGTCATACCTTAGTGGGCAAGAATAGGAATATAGCTGAATTTATTATTAATATTATTGTTATTATTATTACCCTTATTATTATTATTATTATTATTGTCGTATTAATTAAAGTTTTTGTATGAGACAAATGTGATAAAACAGAGATAAACGAAACGTTTTGATCGTTATGTGTAAATAACTATTGTGAGATCTTATTTCTATATTATTTAACTTTATTCTTACTATATGCTTATATACCAAATGAAGTTGAAAGAGGAAATCAAGTGTTTTTCCCAGATTCAAAATTTAGGAAATAAGTTAAAAGTTCTCAAAAAAAATTGCAAAACCAGCAACGATCGACTTAAAGAAGAGATAAAAGCTACAAATTAATCTAGAGCATGCTTATAGAAAGCCTAAGAAGAAGAAGAAGAGCATTGGAAAGAAATTAATAAAAAAGAAAAATCTGTCGTTATTTGTGCCAGACAATCTCTGGAACACTCGAGCAAACAACTGGGTGACTGCAAACGAGAGGACGACAAATTAAAACAATGTTTCTGCGAACTTTTTACGTCGGTAAAAATGCAACGCAAACAATTGGAAAGTATGGCGGCCGAGAAAGAGAATCTTGGTGATCTTAACAGCTCTTTGATAAAAGAAATCGAACGGGTGAAGGCGGCGATGGAAAAGATTCGAGGAATGTTAGCGGAAGACAACGAAGGACGTAAACAATTACAAACAGAGAGAGAACAAATGGAAAATTTTAATAAAGCCTTGAAGGAACGTCTGTGTAAACTTCGTACGTGTTACCAAGAGAGGAAAGGAGTCTTACAGAAGCTGAAAAGGGACATTATTTTCGGTCAGTTGGCAATTAAGGATCTTCAAACGTAGTAAAAATGTAGTAGAATATTAGTCACGTGATTTGAGCCTCAGAAACAACAATATTAATTACAATCAAAGCGATCAAAGTAAACTTTTCTGTTCAAATGAAATCTGAGGACTTGATTTCAAATTGTAAATTAGAAAACATACTTCCTTATTATTATGATTATATTATTATTATTATTATTATTATAATATATATATATAAAGCAGCAGAGGGATGGCAGACCGGCTGCTTTATTCGCCAAGAAACCCTATGATGATGGCGTATACCCAGGCCGGATCTAGAAGAATGGGGGCCCGTGGCTAATTTTTTTTTTTTTTTTGGGCCCCCTTGGCTACAATTTTTATTATATAAGGATTATAAGCTTTGTTTACGAGGAAAATTAAAGTTTTCAGAACAAAATATTACTTTACTTTATTATTTAGTTTTCAGAACAAACATATTTACTTTACAAATATTTTACTTTATTTTACATATTATATTTTCCTGAATTAATAATTTTATACACACCTACCTACTGATTATGAGCTGGCAACCGATTGAACCGACGAGCCTTTTTTTGTGCAAATTCATTAATAATATTTCGAAAATCGACTTTTTCGCCAGAGCATGTTCAACATAGAGAATTGCCAGTGACTGTAATCGCTTTTGCTTCATTGTGAACGTGTGCAACATTTCAGTCGCTTTAACTTAGAAAAACTCCGTTCGCCGGTACAATGGGTCACCATCAATGACAAGTACATTCGGTATGCATTTAAGAATTGGGGAAAACTTCTCCAAGCTGATGCTGCATAAGCATATTGAATGTAATAATAAATGTAAAAACCTAAAATTAAAATAAATAACGTAGAAAATTTGGGGGCCCCCTTCAAATTCGGGGCCCGTGGCTGCAGCCCACATAGCCCCCCCTAGATCCGGGTCTGCGCATACCGCGTACGGGCGAACCGACGCCCCTTCCCTTCCTGGTCCACAGGAGGGAGGTGACAAACGAGAGAACGTAGAGCGAAGACGCCATCTGGCATCTGGGGGACCCGACCCGGCTTCTAAACCGGATGGGACATAAGTAAGAAGTAAGTAGGATATGCTTATACTTTCCTAAATGCTTAATTTTTCTAGTATTGTGAAACATTATTTCACTAATTTACTAATTATTAAGAGATTTTGTAACACTTTAAAACCTAGGATTATTTTCGTTATGTTTTCAAGTTTATAATTCTTTTCTCATCTTTTTCAGATATGTTAATTTTGTTGGTTAAAACCTAAATGGTCTGATTATTTGAATGTATTCGATTAACGTTACAATTATAACAATTATTATTATTATTATTATTATTATTATTATCATGATTATTATTATTTAGCAGATTAGTTGTGGTTAACTAGATGTGACTTTGTGCATCTTGGAAAATGAAACGACATTAGCCATCAAGAGCTGAAAAACGGAAAAAGAAGAAATAGAGGAGGAGAAGCTTTCCAGTAGCACAGGTGAGATGTGCCACTTGTATATTCTTATGATTACAGTTTCAGGCAACTAGGTTAGGTAGACCATCAAGCTAGCAAGTGCTCAGGAATCGTGTAGAGTAAGCTAGTCTCTGTAATATTTATAATATTTCGAAATGTGAAATTAATGGATCACATCACCTCAAATTCTGTTCACATAGATCAATATCAAACAAGATAAGAAAGAGTATTTAGCAAAAACTAACAGAATATGTAATGTATGTTTCTCAGGAGCACTACTGTTAGAAAATCTAGAAGAGGAAGAGCCATTGTTCTCCCAAGGCGATATGATGACTAAGTTGACTGATGCAGCATTGCTTGTATATATTAAGTTAAGGTGTGTTGTATTAGGGTGGCCCACTTTTCAATTTTTTTAAAGTATAGGTTATCGTAGTTTTTCCCATATTTGGCACTATACTAGCACATTGGTACCATTTTTAAAAAAATTGATCAATATTTAGGGGTCTCGCATCGACCTTGAAATACGAGGTTTTTTTTAAAAATGCGTACTTTTTAACTTTTTACTGAATCAAGATAAATCATTAAGTAGGGATGTTTTCTGAATCCTCTGATGAGAGAAGTCGTTTGGTGTGCCTTTCCAATGTCATACGACTAACGGTTTAAAAGTGTGCCTGTATACAGTAATACCAATGTGCTAGTATAGTGCCAAATAATGGGAAAAACCACGATCACCTATACTTTTCAAAAAAATCAGCAAATAGCAGACAAATAAGGAAGAAAGAAACAATAACTTAAACAATCACTTTTGCATTGTATGACCACTATCACACGTCACTGGCTGCAACGTTGTCCCTCTGTGCTATGTCATCGTGGCGAGTGATGACTTCTTGAAGTCGCCGAGCTCTTTCCGGTTCTTTTCCACTACTTGCAGAAGATCTGCAGCTGTGCCTCGTCCTTTGTGACCGTGTTCGCATAGTCTTGTATCAGTTGGACTCCTCTTTCAGCGACGTCATTGGTGACCTGGAGATTAGAGATCACATCCTTCAGACGACAAAAGTCCTCGTTCGTCCCACTTATCAGTTGGCAGGGTGAGCCACGAAGACCCATACATCTTCAGACCTGCAAATAAGAACCAGGAGGACTCGTCGATCAGGTCGGGGAGTAGCGTCATCTCGTTGACTGAGACGTTCTCGTATGTGAAGTCTTTGGGTACAGGGAGGTGGGACAGCTTCTCTGCCATCTGTTGCTTCACAGTGCCATCCACCTTGTTGCTGCATAGAGCGAAGATGACGGTCTGAGGCCTCAGATACCAGAAGTGCCGCCTCATCACTGCCAGTGACGCTTCTGCCACCTCGCGGTCCACTGCCCTATACCTCAGAAAACGCTGGTATAGTACCAGGTCATTCAACGGCGCATCAGCTGCTACAGGGGCCGCCAACCAAGCTGGTACGTACAGAAGAGCGATGAACACCACGATCCTGTGCAGTTTGTCGACCAGCTCGGCGTCGAGCTCCAGCTGCCTATTGAACATCAGCAGTTTTGTGTAGTAGATGACCTGAAACAGAATAGGCACCATTGTAAGTAAGACAGGTTTATTGTTACCAATTACTTTGTTTGCGTTATAATGAAATGTTTATCTTTGAATAACATTTAAACTTATCTCTCGATTATTTTTATTTGAAAATACTAACTTTAGCCATCCATCTTGCGTGGTGGTAGGCTCCTGGGCGCATGAGGTGAATGCCACGGCGTGGTTGTGTCCCGAGTACCAGGAGCGTGATCTCTGCCACTTCCCGGTAATCGTCTCTGACGAAACCAGAAGCTGTGCTCAGGAAGCTGACCGCCGCGTCCCGGAGTTCTATTAGCCACGTACTCTCCGCCAGATTCTCGACCTGCAGCTTGCAGTAGGTCGAGAGATCGAGCTCGTCCCATCTTCAAAAATAATAAACAAGAAAATTGTGTGAGAAAACTCTGAAGTTCCGGTTTGGCTTGCTGTTTTATAAACTAGTGGAATATCATGTGTGTCCTAACTTTACCTTGCACAAAAAATGAACTAACCTTCTCTTCAACTGCTGAAACAAAGAATCAGTTGGTGCCGTAGTCCTTCCGAGCAGGATGACGGCTACTGCCCCCACGATAAGCTCTAGGACGTGATGACGGCATCCCAGCTGGAGTAGCGGTCGCCCGAGCATGTTTTCCAGCCGGACAACTGCACCCTGCACCCTCCCCGTGTTGGTGGAAGTGGTGTCGAAGCAGAGTCCGATGACGCTCTCCTCATCCCCAATCTTCGAGAGCATGTATGGTTGCCCGCGCCTGCGACAGTCCGGTGCCGTCAGCAACAGCTGGGACTGACAGCAACTTTCCTTCTGTGCAATGAGGAGCCCCGGAGATGAGAATTGCTTGGCGGTGCTCCGCCGTTCCAAGGAAGTTCTGAAACACATGCCATATATTTCAATTTCATGGTTGTGAAGTAACCTATTTTTGTCACATTCAGTTCTCTTTTTAATTGACATTATGCTTCATGAATCTCATTACTAAATTGATAGCTATGAAAACTTAATCAACTGACCTTGACCATTTTGCCATCCCAGTGGACAACAGTGTGCCTCGGTGGCGTGAAGGAGTCCTTCACAGCCGTCGCCACTTCACAGCGATGTGACACTCTTCCCCGGCGAGCCGTTTCTTTCGAGATGCTGAACTGATTGAGGTCTGCTGGTGGATCCGCCGAACGTGTGATAGCAGCCACAATGCTTACTACCTATGTAGAGAATGGAAAGTGGAAAGGAAACTGTCAAGAATACATGTGGGTTACGGGACACTTTAAAACTGACGCTATCGATGAATACTATACACAATACGCACCTGATTATTGGACATGCGGAAACGATCAGCCACTTCCATGACAGCAGGTGCATTAAGGATGCGGCGAGGAAGATTAACAGACACACTTGGCTCTTTCGGCAGGGGGAACGCTAGTTCTGTCTCCGACTCTCCTGACATGCCAGTATCATCATTCTCCATGGCCTCATCTCCGGTTTCGTATGCACACTTTGAGGTTTGCGGCTCCTGGCGAGGACGTTTTCTTCCTTCCTGTAGCTTTCTTTTTACAGCGAAAACTTTATCGTTCCCGCTCATCGTTGCCACCCGAGGACCACGTTGATCGAGGTAGAAGTCAATGTCTTCTTTCTTGTCCTTGTCGGACAGCAGTCGATTCTTCTTTATATCTTCGACAGCGTCAGATGCTCCGATATCCCACAGCTTGTCCACACTGTCCGAAAACTTCTGCCGTTTTCCTCCGGCGTCAGTTTCTCGTTTTCTGCTCTTTTGGAGTAAGTGCCACTCTTTCCACAATGCCTCTAGCTTCTGTTCGCAGTTGAGCTTTGTGATTGTTTTAATGTGGGCCATGTTCCAAAACTTTAAGACGTTGTTTACGGTTTCTTTGAATGCGTCTTTCCTGTTAGCAGTGTACTGGATAACACTGAAGAAGTATTGCAAAACCTGCCGTGTTGTTGGCAATTTGTTACCACTGATGGAGGACGACGGTTGGCCAACTAAAAAAATTTCCGAGGCCTATCTTAGAGAAGGTAGCGATGTTATTTTCGCCTTTCCTTTTGATGACTCTCTATTTGTAGCTTCAAGAGTTCTTCCAGTTATGGTTGCCATCGATTTGTCCATGACAAAGGATGAGGAACTCAGACAGAATTTCAAAATGTTATGATCTGCAAAAAAAGAAATAGGTTAGGTACCTGGCACAGGCATAGTGCATTTTCTAATTACACTGGTCAACAAATTTTAAGGAATTTTTTGTATCTTTAATGAAAGTAGCCGATTCTTATGTATTTTTGCATGCTGAATTTGAAAATGATAGTGAAATTGTTTAATTAGTTCGCGTTTTTAAGATATCATGGTAATTATTGTGTAAGTACTGGTAAAAATTTATCCCACAACATATATGTATTTTAAGGAGCACACTCACTTCAATGTCGTTTCCTCTTGGCCTGTCTCTTGTACTCTGACTGTGTAGTGTCTCTTATTACTGACCAGCAGAAATCAGCCAGCATAGATGAATTCCACTTGCCCTGGTAACGTTTCTCAAGAGCTGAAATCTGCTGATGAAAACGTTCCCCATGTTCGTCACTTACTTCACCAAGGTTTGCCGGGAAAAAGTCGAAATGGGAATGGAGGAAATGAATTTTTAGAGACATGTTACATCCCATTCTTTGGTACGCCTTCAACATATTATTCACCAATTCATCTGCATTTGGAGCTCTGTTGTTTCCAAGGAAATTTTGCGACACTGACTTGAACGAGACCCAAGCTTCTTTTTCTGCGCCCTCCAAAAGTGTCTCGAAATGTTCATCTTTCATCAGATTTCGTATATGAGGACCAACAAATATGCCTTCCTTGATTTTTACCTCACTAAGTCGAGGGAACTTCTGGAAAAGATACTTAAATGCCTTTCCATCCTTATTGAGTGCCTTCACAAAATTTTTCATAAGCCCTAACTTAATATGTAACGGCGGTAGAAGTATTTTGCTTGGCTCTACTAATGGCTCGCACGAAACGTTTTTCACACCTGGCACTAAACGTTCTCTTAGAGGCCATTCCTTCCTTTCATAATGCTGTGACCTAGCACGGCTGTCCCACTCGCAAAGGAAGCAGCAGTACTTCGTGTAACCCTGCTGGAGACCAAGTAACATGCCGACCACTTTCAAATCACCACATATGCTCCATTTGTGAGCGTTGTAGTTTATGTGGTGAAGCAGATATTGCATATTTTCATATGTCTCCTTCATGTGGACAGAATTTCCAATTGGAATGGCAGCTTTTTCGTTTTTGTTATGAAGTAGTACAGCCTTAAGGCTTAGCTTAGAGGCATCAATGAACAACCTCCATTCGTCATCTCTGTATGTTATATTTAGAGCATTCATTAAACCAACAACATCTGTACACACACGAAGTCACCATGTTTGATGAAGAAAGTCTCCAACGTGGATTGCCTAGTGCGGTACATGGATATTTGGACATCATCATGAAGAAGATGCCACTGTTGAAGGCGTGAGGCGAGCAATTCTGCCTTAGACTTCGGTAAGTCCAAATCTCTGATGAGGTCATTCAGTTCGTGTTGGGTGATTTTATGCGGTTCTGTAGACAGTTCACTGGGCACAAAGTCGGTATCTTGTGATGTTGTGGGATGTGCAATGTCTTCATCTGCAAAGCTGGGCACTTGCGGTTTTTTTTGCGGTACTGCGGTACTGCGGTACTACCGCACTACCAAACCGGTACCGCATAACGCAGTACCGCAAAGGATCGCTGAAAGTACAGGCTGTACTTTCAGCGATCCTTTGCGGTACTGCGTTATGCGGTACCGGTTTGGTAGTGCGGTAGTACCGCAGTACCGCAGTACCGCAAAAAAAACCGCAAGTGCCCAGCTTTGTATCATCTGTACTCGTTACAGGATGCTCTTCGTCATCCAAATCGAGGGTGTCTGAGGAGGTAGGAGGATTGGGCACAGGTATGTCTTCGTTATGGGGCACAGGTCGAATGGCGGATGGAACATTAGGATACTTGAGGGTCCATTTTTTCTTCTTACTAATTCCACGTAATGGCGGAACCATGCAGAATAAACAGTCATCCACGTGGTTACTTTGTTCCCTCCACACGACGGGGATGCCGAAGCCCATTGACCTCGGTTTCCCATTGTACCACTCAAGTAATGTAGTTGCACATGTAATGCAGCATATATGCGGCGCCCACGTTTTGTCCTGATCTCCTAATTTGCACTTAAAATAAAGGTGGTACGCTTTCTTGATGGCAGGTGTTAACGTCTTCTTTTGCGATTTTAATGTTACTTTGCCGCAAATATAGAAAAGTTATTTGAGTCATTAACGCATTTACGTGGCATTTTGCTTATAACGTCAATGAGAAACTGATCGCAAGATTACGCTTTAACACGCACTACACTCTATATGTCATGAACTAACCACAGGTGCAAATTACGAGGAAACACTACAAAAGCACTATGTCAAAATGTGAAATAACGTGTCACCACAACAAGCGTCACTCTAGAACTGAGCTAAAGGGATTTACGATGTACTCAAGATGGCGCCAGACAACGAGGTTGCCAAACGAGCACATTCTACAGTGTTGGCATATGTTATGCTTCAATGATATATTCATTTCAATTGGGAAATAATGAAAACAGGGCACCCGTGTATCTTCTAAACGCGAACCAATCATGCAAAATGAAGGTCATTTTCGGATTCAGCGACTTCGAATTACTAAAGAAATGATGGTTTCATCGAAGATACATTTTGGCTGTTGATTAGTGTTACCTATATACATTATACATTCCGCCCGGGTATGGTGACTCATTTTTTTGAAAAGTATAGGTGATCGTGGTTTTCCCATTATTTGGCACTATACTAGCACATTGGTATTACCTGTATACAGGCACAACCTTTAAACCGTTAGTCGTATGACATTGGCAGGCACACCAAACGACTTCTCTCATTAAGAGGATTCAGAAAACATCCCTACTTAATGATTTATCTTGATTCAGTAAAAAGTTAAAAAGTACGCATTTTAAAAAAAAAACTAGTAATTTCAAGGTCGATGCGAGACCCCTAAATATTGATCAATTTTTGTAAAAATGGTACCAATGTGCTAGTATAGTGCCAAATAATGGGAAAACCACGATCACCTATACTTTTCAAAAAAAATTGAAAAGTGGGCCACCCTAGACTGTGTATCCATCTCATAATTGTAAGGTTAGTGAAAAATTCACTTAATTTAGAGCTAGCATTTTTGGGCTCTTGTGGCATCATTGTTTGGGCACTCTTGTAGCATTATTTTTTTGGGGCGCTGCGCGTCCTTCCTACTCGTTTGTTGAATGCGGCACTTACAGGGCGTGGTCTTATAGAGAGCTCTCTTGCAATTCAGTTTGGTTGTTTAGATACAAGATTGTTGCATCGTGCAATGGTGCAGGTTGTGTTGTTGTTGTTGTTGCAAGGTTTAGAAAGAAGACCATAAATAGTGCCCCTTTTGTTTTTTATCTTAATTTTATGCAACTGAGGCCTAAGGTAGGCCCACATCGAGTCAGCAACCCTGAGGTAGGACCTAATAGGACCTCCAAGTCCGTAAGTTTTTAGTCTAGCTTAACTTGGGCTGTAGGTTAAACTGGCCCTTCAGAGATTGACCGTTCACGGCTCAGTTGGGATTCTGAACCCAATAAAAAAAAAAAAATAACATGGTCCTTCGGAACCGAATTCTAGCTCAAGACTGAGTCAGTGACTATTTTTCGGCAAAGTTCTGATTGTGCAAATTGTAGCCCAAGTTAGGCCTAGACGGGTTGAGCATAATTGAGTTAAGGTCCCAGGGTAGAAAATTTGGTCGCCCAATTGCGAAACTTGGCCACTCGTCTGTCGTTGGTTTGGGTCTACATTTTTACCGGTTTGGTTCATTTTGGTTTATTATTGAGTTAAGGTCCCAGGGTAGAAAGTTTGGTCGCCCAATTGCGAATCTTGGCCACTCGTCTGTCGTTATTTTGGGCCTACGTTTTTACCGGTTTGGTTAATTTTGGTTTATTATTCGTAGGCGAAGGTTGCAGACTTCAGTGCGCCAGTTACTTGGGTGGAAAATTTGGTATTCCATACTGGTGGTTGGTCAGTACCCAACCAAGCAATTCAGTTTATTTGAAAAAAGCAAAATTTGAGTTTGATCAGTTTGGTTAAGTATTTTTGCCAATTCAGCTTATTTGGCATTGAGCCCAATTGTTGTTTGCAGTGAAGATGAGTGCAGCTGAATTGAACAAGTTTCAAAAAGGAGAAGCGTCTACAAAGGTCTAATTACAAAGGTCATTGCCACTATAGATTCTGCCATTGAGCAAGAGGATTTAAGCTTAGTGACTGCACAGCTTTCCATATTAGAAACTAAGAAGGTTGCTCTAAGCGAAGTAAATGTTAAAATTGAGGCTCTTATAGAAGAGGATGAAATGGAAAATAACATAATTTACTTTGAAGAGATTATTGATGATATAATTAAAGTACGCCACAGAGCAAAAGAGTTTAGCAGCTCAGTACAGTTAGAGACCAGGTCTAATAATGAAACACAACCCTCAACAAATGGTGTTTGTGAAGTTAAGGTTAACAGATCTGCAGTTCAATTACCGAGGCTTGTACTCAAAACATTTTCTGGGAGTATTCAGGAATGGCAAGGATGGGCAGACAGTTTTCAATCAGCAGTTCATTCTAGTCAAGTGTTAAGTGCGGTGGAGAAGTTTAATTATTTGCAGTCCCTCTTGGAAGGGGAGGCAGCAAAGACAATAGCAGGATTAGCATTAACAGAGGCTAATTATAATGTCGCTTGGGATATATTAAAGAAACGGTTTGGTAAGCCAGAGATCTTAATTAAAAGCCACCTCCGTGAACTTTTAGCTATACCTCCTGTTAATAATCCCAAGAGTGTAGGAATGGAAAGGTATGGTATAATGTTGGTCACTATACTGGAGTCTAAATTGCCTAGCTCAATTTTGCTTGAATTATGTAGGGGACACTTACAGAACATGTGTACATCCCCCTTCAGCAGATGTTCAGTTTTTTAAGCACAGAATTAGCAAGACGAGAGGGAATTGAGTTTGCACAGTGGGATGTTAAACAAGGGGACAAAGGCAGGCACAGCACCAAAGTTTCTACAAAAAGGAATAGCCCAGGTACAGTGTCAGCTCTACATGCATCCTCTGAGAATAAACTAAAGGGAATCAAGGAATGCATATTTTGCGAAGGTAACCACAAGTCATATAAATGTGAGGTGGCTGAGGCTTTACCTGTTGAGGAGAGAAAGGACAATGTAACTAAGTCCACAGCATGTTTTAAATGTTTTTTGAAAGGTCACAGAGCAAGGTTTTGTAAGTTTAAAATTTTGTGCAAAAAATGCCATGGCCGGCATCAGCCATTATTGTGTGAAAACACTCCTAGTAGGCCTACCCCAGAAGTAGAGACATCAGTGGCACATGCCACTACTATAAAAGGGAGTAAAAGTAAAGGAGGATTATTGCAAACAGCTGCAGCATTATTAATTGGGAATGATGGAGAAGCTACTGTAAGAGTGTTGTTTGATAGTGGTAGCCAGTGTAGCTTTAGTAAGACCAGAATTTTCAGAAAATTGAAGTTTAAAGAACTTAAGAGGAAAAATTTAAGAATTTCTGGGTTTGGGGGTTCCGTTCAAAACCGAACCAAAGTTAAGAAGGTGGAAGTTCTGGTCAAGGGGTTGTTACTACAAGGTCCCACTATCAAGGTCCAAGCTGTAGAGATTGAGGAACTTTGTGCTCCAGTAACTACTTGTTTAGATATGGCATGTGTCCAAGAATTGCGAGTTAAAGGAATTAATTTGGGCAATAATATGTTTGAAGGAATAGAAGATATTAGTCTTTTGATTGGAGCTGACTATTATTGGGACCAGGGCCGTTTCTAGCCATTAGGGGGCCCTAAGCAGTATACCCATTTGAGGCTCCACCCTCCATCCACCAACTCACGCCTTACTACATCACCTCAGCACACACATACAAAAAATGGCTGTGTTAATAAAAAACAATTATGAAACAATTTTAATGAAACATTTATGTCCAAAACAACAAATATGTACTTTCAGAAGACAAACAGAGAAAATACTCTTCATGAAATTCCTGAAAATTAGCTTATACATTATTTAGAATAAATAACACAGAACTATGTATAAAAAATAATGCAATTATCAACTACCAAACGTCCTGGTTGATGCTTATGATATCAAGGCCACTGAGGCGATCCTGCCCCATTGATGATTTGAGGTAGTTCTTGATTAGCTTCATCTTAGAGAAGCTCCTCTCGGCTGACCTCCTGTCACAGGTAGAGTGCAGGCAATTCTTAGTGCAACCCAGAGATTGGGGTATAGTTCTCCAGTTGCTTCTGATGAATGAAGGAGAGAAGCTCCAATGCAGCCATGTTGTGTTAAGGTAAAGTCGGCAAGTTCTTAATTTCGAGGGCCAGTTCTCTTCCATCAATGTCAGAGTCAGCTCCAGAGCTCAGTATCTTAGAGAGCTTTTCACACTTGCAGGACAAGTCTTCCTTGTTCATTGTGGTGAAGTTTAGGAGAACCCCAAATATGTCCCTCACATCATCTAATGTTTTGAATCTCTCATTTATTGACCCGATGGCACAATCCACCACCACATTGAAAAATTTGACTTCCAGCCTCTTTAAGGCTTCTGTAAATGGTTCGTCAGGAGCTTCGTAAGCTAAGTGCTTTTTTGTGGATCTGAGCCTCTTCTCCTTCAGCACAGCCTCCACATTCATTTCCTCACATATGTCCCTAGCTACGACTTGAGCTGCAACAAAACCTGTGTTTCTGTAGCTGGTGAGTGAGTCTTTTGTTTTTGTGAGGAGGTTGACTGCCACATCAAACTGCATTGTAGGAGACTGCAGAAGTTTGCTCACATGGTTAACTGCATGAAGAATGTCATACCATACTACTGTGCAAATCTGAAAGCGATAAGACCCTACCTCCTCTGCAAGTGCTTGTGCTTCAGTCCTGGCTATGGCGTCTGTGGCATTGTTTCTGACTTCCAACAGGGCCTCTCTGATGTTGTGGCTCTGGTATCGCACAGCCTCAATGCTCTTAAGCCGGCTCTCCCACCTGGTTTCACTCCAAGACTTGAGTGTTATGTTCACGTGCTTCTTTAGGATTGTCCATCTCTGTGTAGCTGCTGCAAAAGGTTGTACAATTTTTGTACGTTGCCAAAGAAGCTGATGGCATCTGTGGAAGCTTTAGCTGCATCAGCCACTACAAGATTCAGAGTGTGAGCCCACATGGAACATAAGTGCATGACAGTTCTTCTCTAATAACCTTGCCTGAACACTTTTGTTCTTGCCCTTCATGTTCGCTCCGTTGTCATATGACTGTCCTCTGCAGTCATCAAAATGAATATTCAGTTCATCTAGTCTCTTCAGAATCAGAACTGATAAACCCAGGCCTGTACTTTCTGAAGCCTCAAGAAAGCCCAGGAAGTATTCTTTTATTTCTGATACTTCACCCATTTTAACAGTTCTGATAATAATCGACATCTGTTCTTGGTGGCTTATGTCTGGAGTGCAGTCTAAAATGAGTGAGTAATATTTAGCTTGTTTTATTTCTGCAACAATGGCATCCAAGATCTTCCCACTAATGGACCCAATGAGCTCATTTTGAATGATGTTTCCAAGGTAACTTGAATGACTATATTGGCCACTTTCGACTCTGCTGATGTGTTGTTTCATCACTGCATCAAATTTGGCAAGCAGCTCAACCTCCTTCAAGAAGTTGCCATTGTCTCGATTGTACAATGTAGAAGAAGACCCCCTGAAGGCAAGGTTTCTCTCTGCCAGTGATTGGATTATACTGTACTTACAAGACGTGTGAGAACATCTTGCCAGCGTCTTCGCTGTACTTCCATTAATGACATTTCAGTTTGGTCAATGGTCCTCCCAGTTTTTTAGCCGCAGTTCCAGATCCTTCCATGTTGCCATGTTATCTGCATGTTCTGAACTATTTTGTTTGTACGACTTCCTTGAAAACACCTTGCAGCAGAAGCAATAAAGAGCATCATTCCTTCTAGAGTACATCAGCCAGCTTCGCTTTATTTTTTCCCCATTAATTAATATTCTGTACATGTAATGGTGATGAAAGCTTCTATCGTCCTCTCTTTTAGGGAATGTGAAATCTGGACTGATTTGAAATGGTCCTCGAGACATCAGATCTGTCTTCAAGGCATCTGACAGGACAACTGGACAGTCATACGGATCAAGCGGTGGAACAGACCTTGGTTCTTGTTGCTCAGTAGAAATGCCTGTGTGTGGTGTGTGAAGTTGACCAGAAGATGGGCCACTTGTTGGTTCATCAGGCTCTACTTCTACTGGTGTTTGAGGTTGCATAGAGGATGGCTTTTCCAAATATTTCAGTAGTGCTCCTGAAAAAAACATAACATTACATATTCTGTTAGATTTTGCTAAAATACTCTTTCTTATCTTGTTTGATAATTGATCTGTGTGAACAGAATTTGAGTTGATGTGATCCATTAAATTTCACATTTCGAAATATTATTACAGAGACTAGCTTACTCTACACGATTCCTGAGCACTTGCCTAGCTTGATGGTCTACCTAACCTAGTTGCCTGAACTGTAATCATAAGAATATACAAGTGGCACATCTCATCTGTGCTACTGGAAAGCTTCTCCTCCTCTATTTTCTTCTTTTTCCGTTTTTCAGCTCCTGATGGATAATGTCGTTTCATTTTCCAAGATGCACAACGTCACATCTAGTTAACCACAACTAATCTGCTAAATAATAACAATCATGATAATAATGATGATGATAATAATAATAATAATAATAATAACGTTTTGCAATACTAGAAAAATTAAGCATTTAGGAAAGTATAAGCATATAGTAAGAATAAAGTTAAATAATATAGAAATAAGATCTCACAATAGTTATTTACACATAACGACCAAAACGTTTCGTTTGTCTCCGTTTTATCACATTTGTCTCATACAAAAACTTTAATTAATACCACAATAATAATAATAATAAAAATAATAATATGGATAATAATAATAATAACAATAATATTAATAATAACTTCAGCTATATTCCTATTCTTGCCCACTGAGGTATGACCTGTGAGCCTGTCTAGGGGCCCCCTAGTAGCAGCGGGGCCCTAAGCGGCCGCTTAGTCTGATTATGCCAGGAAACGGCCCTGATTGGGACTTCATCACTGGTAATATTGTCCGCACATCTTGAGGTCCAGTAGCTACTGAAAGTAAGCTAGGCTGGATGCTACATGGTAGCTATTGCAATGAAATGGAGGTTAAACTCTTTTTGTTAAGATTGAGAGAACTGCCATGGTTTGGAAAGGCATTTGAAAGCCTTTTGGGAACTTGAATCCATTGGCATAAAGGACAAACAGGAGAAGCAGGCGAGTACAGTGAACAGTGATGTTTTAGAGCAATTTGAAAAAGGGATTGGGTTTAGAGATGGTTGCTATGAAGTTGGCCTCCCTTGGAAGGATTCTTGCAAACCCAGTTCAAACCTTCAGCTAGCTAATAGGAGGTTGGAGACTTCATTGTCAGGCTAAGAAAAAATGAGGAGTTGTTAATTAATACAATGAGGCCATCCTAAGCTATGTAAAGGAGAGCTATGCTGAAAGGGTGCAAGGTGAGCTGGTGAGCCAGGAGGCACATTATCTGCCACACCATGCAGTGGTACGGCGAGACAAAACTACCACCAAACTGAGGGTAGTTTTTGATGGCTCAGCCAAGGACAAAGGTGGTGTGTCCTTGAATGACTGTTTGGATGCTGGGCCAAATTTAAATGCAGATTTATTTTCCTTGTTACTGAGATTCAGGTTTGGTAGAGTAGCATTGACTGCAGATGTGAAGCAAGCCTTTTTGCGGATAAAGTTAAAACCAGAGACAGAGATGCAGTAAGGTATCTGTGGGTGGATACGAAAGACTTGTTGGAAAATGAACCTAAGGTTCAAGCATATAGAATGAAGTCAGTGTTGTTTGGCCTCAGCTCTAGTCCATTTCTGTTGGCAGCTACTATGCAGTACCATTTTAAGAAATATTCTGAAGTCTATCCTAACACTATTGAACACATAAGGAAAAATTTTTATGTTGATGATTTGCTGTGTTCCGTGGATAATACAGAAATGGCTAAACAGATATTCATGGAGGCTAGAGCTATAATGAGGGAGGCTGGCATGGAGCTTAGAAAATGGCAGACCAATCATTCTCAATTACAACAGTTTATGAGTCAGTCCTGTGTAGTACCTGATGCAGCAGAAAGTATTGAGGATTCTGGTATTAAGGAGTTGTGGGCAATAGACACAAAGGTGCTAGGCATTGTTTGGCAGCAAGGAGAGGATTTGTTTACCTTCAATGGAAATCTTTAGTAGAGCTGGCTGAGAATGAGACAAGGTGGACAAAACGTACAGCTCTTAGTTTGGCTTCGAAGGTCTTTGATCCTCTTGGATTCCTGGCTCCATTTGTGATAAAGTAAAAATTTGGTTTCAGAGCCTCTGGGAAATTGGACTTGGTTGGGACAAGAGTTACTGATCATATGGTGGTAAGGTGGAAATATTGGTTCAAAGAATTGGCACATCTTGGAGACATTGAAATCCCAAGATGGTACTTTGGAGAGTTGAACAATAGTCCAGACAATTTGGAGCTGCACATCTTTTGTGATGCAAGTGAGGAAGCCTATGCAACTTGTATTTATATAAGAGGCACATTCAAAGAGGAATAAGTTGCAGGTTGGTTGCTGCAAAGAGCAGAGTAGCACCTTTGAAAAGGCTTTCTATTCCAAGGTTGGAATTGATGGTGCAGTTATTGCTAGTCGGCTTGCAGTTACAGTGCAAAAGTCTTTGGTCGTCTATGAAATTCCAAGCTATTATTGGACAGACTCCACTATAGTTTGGCACTGGTTAAGAAGCCAGGCAAGGAAATGGAAACCATTTGTTGCCAATAGGGTGGAGGAAATTCAAGCACACACAGATCCCAAGCAATGGAAGCATTGTCCAGGCACCAAAACCCAGCTGATTTACCAACACGAGGAATTTCAGTGAAAGATCTTGCACAGTCAAGTTTGTGGTGGAATGGGCCAGAGTGGCTAAAACTTGGAAGTGAAAACTGGCCTTCTAATCAGCCTATTGTAGGAGAATGCCAGGCTCAAGAAGAATGGGTGAGTGAAATGAGAAAATGCACTGTGAACAGTTGTCAAGTTATGCAGCAGGACCCCATATTGAGGCTTGAGACATTAGCAGTCTGAAAAGGTTGTTAAGAGTGACAGCATGGGTATATAGATTTACCAAAATTTAAGGGAGAAACAAGAAGGGAAGGAATTCTGAACAGTAAGGAGATTCAGCAAGCCAGCAATACTGGGTGATATGTGCAGAAGGAAAAATTTGGTGAAGAGAGGGAATTGCTCACCAGCCGTCCATTACAGGTTCTACCAACACATTCTGCTCTCAAGGGTTTGGATGTGTTTTTGGATCAGGATTTATTGAGAGTAGGAGGTAGACTACAGTTTTCTGGCTTCCAGAGGAGAAAAGACATCCAATTTTCTACCTTCTGGGGGCACTTTGTGGAACTTTTGATCCTGGATACTCATCATAAGTTGTTACATGCTGGAGTTAGAGAAGTGATAATAAGATCAGACAACAGTTTTGGATTCCCAAAATTAGACAAGTAGTAAAAAAGGTCTTGCATAAATGTGTGGTTTGCAAGCGTTGGAGTGCAAAGCCTTATTATGAAAAGGTGGCTCCACTTCCAAGAGAACGGTTGTCTATACTGCATTTGATGTAGTGGGTAGACTTCGCAGGTCCAGTCTATGTGTATGAGCAAGGGGAGTCTAACAAAGGTTATATATGTCTTTTCACATGTGCTACCACCAGAGCAATCCATTTGGAGTTGGTAAGCAACTTAAGTAGTGATGTATTTCTTTTGGCCTTTAAAAGGTTTGTGAACAGAAGGGGTTTCCCAAATAAAATCATATCGGATAATGCAAAAACCTTCAAAAGGGCTGCAAAGGAACTCCAAGAAGTTGGTCCTTGCTAAAAGAGGAGGGATTCCAATCCTACTTTTCACACCATGGGTACAGTGGGAGTTTATTGTTGAGAGAGCACCATGGTGGGGAGGATTTTGGGAAAGGCTAGTGAGAAGTGTAAAGTGTCCATTAAAGAAACTTTTAGCTATGTCATTTGAACAGAGAAGAATTCTGCACTGTTTTGTGTGAAGTAGAAGCAATGGTGAACAGTAGGCCTATCACCTTTGTTTATAACAGTATGCAGGATGCAGAGCCATTGACACCAAATCATTTTCTTTGTGGTAAACGATTAACATCAAGCCCCAGTTTGCCAGAAGACTTACAGCCTATCCAGAGCACTCAAGAAGAGTTAACCAGAAGGTTCAAGTACCTTGAAGAGCTACAAGATCAGTTATGGAAGAGGTGGCAGATAGAATACTTGCCAGAACTCAATTATTACCCATCAGGCAATGTAAAGGGCTCCAATGCAAATTGTATCAAGGTGGGAGAAGTGGTAATGATTGGGGATGAAAGACCAAGGCAATGCTGGAAGCTTGGCATAATTGAAGAGTTGTTTGTTGGCAAAGACAATTTAGTTAGGTCTGCACTGGTAAAGACTTCAGGAGAAAATTAAAGAGACCTATACAAAAACTCTATGCTTTAGAAATCAGCAAAACACGGATAGTCAAGATGAAACATTTGAGTTACAGCCTCATGGAGAAGGCTTGGCTAAATTGCAGAAGGTAATGACAACAATGCCTCTTCGGTGGGGAGTGTTAGAAAATCTAGAAGAGGAAGAGCCATTGTTGTCCCAAGGCGATATGATGACTAAGCTGATTGATGCAGCATTGCTTGTATATATTAAGTTAAGGTGTATAATATCCATCTCATAATTGTAAGGTTAGTGAAAAATTCACTTAATTTAGAGCTAGCATTTTTGGGCTCTTGTGGCATCATTGTTTGGGCACTCTTGTGGCATCATTTTTTGGGGGAGCTGCGCGTCCTTCCTACTCGTTTGTTGAATGCGGCACTTACAGGGCGTGGTCTTATAGAGAGCTCTCTGCAATTCAGTTTGGTTGTTTAGATACAAGATTGTTGCATCGTGCAATGGTGCAGGTTGTGTTGTTGCAAGGTTTAGAAAGAAGACCATAAATAGTGCCCTTTTGTTTTTATCTTAATTTTATGCAACTGAGGCCTAAGGTAGGCCACATCGAGTCAGCAACCCTGAGGTAGGACCTAATAGGACCTCCAAGTCCGTAAGTTTTTAATTAGCTTAACTTGGGCTGTAGGTTAAACTGGCCCTTCAGAGCTTGGCCGTTCACGGCTTGGCTGGGATTCTGAACCCAATACAAAAAAATAACAACTACTGAAATATTTGGAAAAGCCATCCTCAGCAAAGCCTGATGAGCATCATGAGCCAACAGCAGGACCATCCTCTATGCAACCTCAAACACCAGTAGAAGTAGAGCCTGATGAACCAACAAGTGGCACATCTTCTGTTCAGCTTCAAACCACACACACACAGGCATTTCTACTGAGCAACAAGAACCAAGATCTGCTCCACCGCTTGATCCGTATGACTGGCCAGTTGTCCTGTCAGATGCCTTGAAGACAGATCTGGTGTCTCGAGAACCATTTCAAATCAGTCCAGATTTCACATTCCCTAAAAGAGAGGACGGTAGAAGCGTTCATCACCATTACATGTACAGAACATTAATTAATGGGGAAAAAATAAAGCGAAGCTGGCTGATGTACTCTAGAAGGAATGATGCTCTTTATTGCTTCTGCTGCAAGTTGTTTTCAAGGAAGTCGTACAAACTAATTATGAATGGACTTTCAGACTGGATAAACGTTGGTTCGCTTCTGAAAGGCCATGAAAATAGTTCAGAACATGCAGATAACATGGCAACATGGAAGGATCTGGAACTGCGGCTAAAAACTGGGAGGACCATTGACCAAACTGAAATGTCATTAATGGAAGTACAGCGAAGACGCTGGCGAGATGTTCTCACACGTCTTGTAAGTACAGTATAATCCAATCACTGGCAGAGAGAAACCTTGCTTTCAGGGGGTCTTCCTCTACATTGTACAATCGAGACAATGGCAACTTCTTGAAGGAGGTTGAGCTATTTTCCAAATTTGATCCAGTGATGAAACAACACATCAGCAGAGTCGAAAGTGGCCAATATAGTCATTCAAGTTACCTAGGAAACATCATTCAAAATGAGCTCATTGGGTCCATCGGTGGGAAGATCTTGGATGCCATTGTTGCAGAAATAAAACAAGCTAAATATTACTCACTCATTTTAGACTGCACGCCAGACATAAGCCACCAAGAACAGATGTCGATTATTATCAGAACTATTAAAATGGGTGAAGTACCAGAAATAAAAGAATACTTCCTGGGCTTTCTTGAGGCTTCAGAAAGTACAGGCTGGGTTTATCAGTTCTGATTCTGAAGAGACTAGATGAACTGAATATTCACTTTGATGACTGCAGAGTAGGGCGGATCGAAAATGACGTTTTTAAACGTTTTTTCGAAATTCAAATATGGCTAGTGCGGAAAATATGTGAGTGCTATAGATAATGACTGTGCATAAATATTAGTCCTGCGAAATTATATCTTCAGGTGCCACAAAGCCGTCGAAAAAAGTGAAATATAATGATTTTCTTATATTCTGCATTAGTACAATAACTGAAACTTACTTGTTACTATTATATATTAAGTGTTCCAATTACCAAAATAGTTACTGAATTACGCAGCTTTCTTTATTCGCCTCCACGCTAATTCTCTTATGGCGCTGCGGTCATCATGAATCATTGATGCTAGAATATTTTCTGGGTTTGCAAAAAATGCATTTCTTTGTATGACAGGGTTTACAATATCCTTTACTTCGTCATTCAGTGTTCTTGTTAGTTCAATAGTTTTGAAAACATGTTTTGAGCCATTGACAAAAGACGTACTTTGCTTAATAGAAAACCACATTGGGATGTAGACCTTCATTATAAAAGAAGCAATGTTCATGAGGTTCTCAGATGGACTTACAGTTGAAACGTATAGACGAAGCAAACGATTTGCTGTAGTCAGCCATCGTGAATGTGCCATTTTGCCTGGACTACGATGAGCAAGATCTGGAGAGCAATATCCCTTTGTTATGGCCTGATGAATATCAATTAGATATTTTTGGTCGGTGCTAAGATCTTCACAGTCTACAGTTGGTTCCTCAACATCAATCCTTTCAAACTCGACAATAGGAAGACTCTCACAGTTCTCTAATTCCCTGCCAATAGGACCGGTGAATCCGCGGGGGCCAGATGTTTTTCCATCCAGCTTTGCAACTAAATGGCGTAATGGCAATTCATTGGCATGGAGCTGGCACACTAAATGTTGAACTGGCTTCTTCAGCTTCAATTCTATAAGCCTTATAACGCCTCCCTTTTCTCCAGTGTTGACTGCTGCACCATCGCATCCAATGGCAACAAGGTTTTCCAGGTTCATGTCATTATTTCCAATATACTCAAACATTCCTTTACATATTTCTTCAGCTGATCCAGAATTCACAGAATAATGGCCCAAATAATCTGAACCAGGTTCTCTCACTAAAGTGATATGTTCTTCTGTTACCTTCTTCTGATATACTTTGGGCTCTTTTTTTTCTTGGAAGAGTGTAGAATCTTTTCGACCATCAAAATAGATTCCTCTGATTGGGACCTGATTTTGATCTTTCATAATTTCTGATCTCTTCTTTTGTCTTTCTCTTCTGATTTTACTCCTATCCACTACTTCAGATGTATTGTCAATAGAAACTTCTCCAATATCTTGCAATACTGCACTAACAATGAATGCTGCAGCTCGATCTGAAACTGCAGTCCTGTCACAAGCAGTAGTCACTGAAGGTAGATTTGTAGTTTTCCTTTTCTTGAATAATTGTTCTTCAGGTTGTTCGAGCTTTCTCTTCGAGCTAACTGGCTCTGGAAATGTATCATCTGATATTTCGCCAGATTCACTTTCACTATTTGATGTCGATGATGATAATTCAACATTTGTATCCTGCAATTTCTCCTGTGAAGATTCTTTGGTGAGCCTCACAGCTTCTTTTTGCTTTCTTAGCAACGTAGATGCTTTTTTCTTTGAGAGTGTAATATCTACTCTATCAATAAACAGTTTTCTTTCACTCCTTTGATCTAAGAGGAACGTCACCCGTTTTTTCTTTGGGACAAGAACATTGTGTTAGTACTTTGCACTTGCACGCTGCAATGTCAAAAAGTTTCGTGTGTGCTTCTTTTTTGAACATATCAATCTTTGCTTTGTAAGCTTCAGAATTTTTTCTGCTTTGGTATGGCTTCATAATGACACGATACTTTTCGTGGTAGCTTCTGAACATTGTTTCAATTCGCCTGTCTGACAGAATTGGGACGGAAGCACTTTCCCAAATTGTTTTCAATTTATCAACAACTTGTTCTAATATTTGAGATATTGAAGGATCTTTATTAGTATTCTGTTTCAAATCGTTTCTTACAAACAAGTAATATTTAAAAACTCCTTCGTATGTAGGAAGATTCCTGTGCCACAAATCTTCCCCCATACCAAACATGGGGCACTCAGTTGAGGCCCTGGTTGATTTTGCACAAACTCGAGACATTTTGAAAGTATACAAATCTGAAAAAGAAAGAGCTAATATCAATTATACGTTAATTTCAGTTAATAGTACTTGGCAAACTTAGGGCAACACAATACAGAAATGCAAAATATATAAGAAATATAGTTTAGACTATCTGAGTAACGCCAACAACAGAACACCCACCTGCTACGAGAGCGACAGCTACACTGAACCGAGGTACTCACGTGACAGCTGAGTGAGCTGACTATAGAAAACTGTTTTTAGAGAATAGAAACTTTTTTTAAAGGTTGACTGAGCTATTTTTATACAAGTGTGAATAAATTCTTGTCTATTGTGCATCGTGGACTCTTCTGTAATTATTGGTTAAAATCTGCTTTTTTCAATTTTTTTCAATATTAAGGTCATTGTGGCACCTGAAGATATTAATGTTATGATTTTAAATTTATACCAGCTTATCCTCACTACTCCACACATTTTCCACACTAGCCAATTTGAAAATTCGAAAAATGAGGTTTTCACTCCGCCCTACTGCAGAGGACAGTCATATGACAACGGAGCGAACATGAAGGGCAAGAACAAAGGTGTTCAGGAAAGGTTATTAGAGAAGAACTGTCATGCACTCTATGTTCCATGTGAGGCTCACACTCTGGATCTTGTAGTGGCTGATGCAGCTAAAGCTTCCACAGATGCCATCAGCTTCTTTGGCAACGTACAAAAATTGTACAACCTTTTTGCAGCAGCTACACAGAGATGGACAATCCTAAAGAAGCACGTGAACATAACACTCAAGTCTTGGAGTGAAACCAGGTGGGAGAGCCGGCTTAAGAGCATTGAGGCTGTGCGATACCAGAGCCACAACATCGGAGAGGCCCTGTTGGAAGTCAGAAACAATGCCACAGACGCCATAGCCAGGACTGAAGCACAAGCACTCGCAGAGGAGGTAGGGTCTTATCGCTTTCAGATTTGCACAGTAGTATGGTATGACATTCTTCATGCAGTTAACCATGTGAGCAAACTTCTGCAGTCTCCTACAATGCAGTTTGATGTGGCAGTCAACCTCCTCACAAAAACAAAAGACTCACTCACCAGCTACAGAAACACAGGTTTTGTTGCGGCTCAAGTCGTAGCTAGGGACATATGTGAGGAAATGAATGTGGAGGCTGTGCTGAAGGAGAAGAGGCTCAGATCCACAAAAAAGCACTTTGCTTACGAAGCTCCTAACGAACCATTTACAGAAGCCTTAAAGAGGCTGGAAGTCAAATTTTTCAATGTGGTGGTGGATTGTGCCATCGGGTCAATAAATGAGAGATTCAAAACATTAGATGATGTGAGGGACATATTTGGGGTTCTCCTAAACTTCACCACAATGAACAAGGAAGACTTGTCCTGCAAGTGTGAAAAGCTCTCTAAGTGTTATTTTATTTATTTGTCGGGTTCGAAATCCCAGCTGAGCCGTGAACGGCCAAATTCTAAAGGGCAAGTTCTACCTAAAGCCCAAGTTAAGCTAAATTAAAACTTACGGATTTGAGATCCTATTAGGTCCTACCTCAGGGTAACCTCAGGGTTGCTGACTCGATGCGGGCCTACCTTAGACCTTAAATTACATGAACTTAAAAGGTAAACAAAAGGGTACTATTTGTGGTCTTCTTTCTGAACCTTGCAACAACAACGCAACCTGGACTATTGCACGATGCAACAATCATGTATCTAAACAACCAAACTGAATTGCAAGAGAGCTCTCTATCAAACCACACCTTTACGTACGACCTTCCACAAACGAGTAGAAAAGACGCGCAGCGTCTCAAAATGATGCCAACAGTGTGACCAAACAATGATGCCACAAGAGCTCAAAATGCTAGCTCTAAATTAATTTAATTTTTCACTAACCTTACAATTATGAGATGGATATATATACACACCTTAACTTAATATATATACAAGCAATGCTGCATCAATCAGCTTAGTCATCGTATCGCCTTGGGACAACAATGGTTCTTCCTCTTCTAGATTTTCTAACACTCCCCACCGAAGAGGCATTGTTGTCATTACCTTCTGCAAGGTTAGCCAAGCCTTCTTCATGAGGCTGTAACTCAAATGTTTCATTTTGACTATCTGTGTTTTTGCTGATTTCTAAAGCATAGAGTTTTTGTATAGGTCTCTTTAACTTTCCTCCTGAAGTCTTTACCAGTGCAGACCTAACTAAATTGTCTTTGCCAACAAACAACTCTTCAATTATGCCAAGCTTCCAGCATTGCCTTGGTCTTTCATCCCCAATCATTACCACTTCTCCCACCTTGATACAATTTGCATTGGAGCCCTTTACCTTGCCTGATGGGTAATAATTGAGTTCTGGCAAGTATTCCATCTGCCACCTCTTCCATAACTGATCTTGTAGCTCTTCAAGGTACCTGAACCGTCTGGTTAACTCTCCTTGAGTGCTCTGGATGGGCTGCAAGTCTTCTGGCACACTGGGGTTTGATGTTAATCGTTTACCACAAAGAAAATGATTTGGTGTCAATGGCTCTGCATCCTGCCTACTATTGTAAACAAAAGTGATAGGCCTACTGTTCACCATTGCTTCTACTTCACATAAAACAGTAGAGAATTCTTCTTTGCTCAAATGAGCATTAGCTAAAAGTTTCTTTAATGGACACTTTACACTTCTCACTAGCCTTTCCCAAAATCCTCCCCACCATGGTGCTCTCTCAACAATAAACTCCCACTGTACCCCTTGGTGTGAAAAGTAGGATTGGAATCCTTCCTCTTTTAGCAAGGACCAAATTTCTTGGAGTTCCTTTGCAGCCTTTTTGAAGGTTTTTGCATTATCCGATATGATTTTATTTGGGAAACCCCTTCTGTTCACAAACCGTTTAAAGGCCAAAAGAAATACATCACTACTTAAGTTGCTTACCAACTCCAAATGGATTGCTCTGGTGGTAGCACAGGTGAAAAGACATATATAACCTTTGTTAGACTCCCCTCGCTCATACACATAGACTGGCCCTGCAAAGTCTACTCCCACTACATCAAATGGGGCAGTATAGACACACCGTTCTCTTGGAAGTGGAGCCACCTTTTCATAATAAGGCTTTGCACTCCAACGCTTGCAAACCACACATTTATGCAAGACCTTTTTCACTACTTGTCTAATTTTGAGAATCCAAAATTGTTGTCTAATCTCTATTATCACTTCTCTAACTCCAGCATGTAACAGCTTATGATGAGTATCCAGGATCAAAAGGTCCACAAAGTGCCCCCCAGAAGGTAGCAAAATTGGATGTCTTTTCTCCTCTGGAAGCCCAGAAAACTGTAGTCTACCTCCTACTCTCAATAAATCCTGATCCAAAAACACATCCAAACCCTTGAGCGCAGAATGTGTTGGTAGAACCTGTAATGGATGGCTATTGAGCAATTCTCTCTCTTCACCAAATTTTTTTCTGCATATATACCACCCAGTATTTCCTGGCTTGCTGAATCTCATTACTGTTCAGAATTCCTTCCCTTCTTGTTTCTCCCTTAATGTTGTTGGTAAATCTATATACCCATGCTGTCACTCTTAACAATCTTTTCAGACTGCTAATGTCCTCAAGCCTCAATATGGGGTCCTGCTGCATAACTTGACAACTGTTCACAGCGCATTTTCTCACCTCACTCACCCATGCTTCTTCAGCCTGGCATTCTCCTACAATAGGCTGATTAGAAGGCCAGTTTTCACTTCCAAGTTTTAGCCACTCTGGCCCATTCCACCACAAACTTGATTGTGAAAGATCTTTCACCGAAATTCCTCGTGTTGGTAAATCAGCGGGGTTTTGGATGCCTGGACAATGCTTCCATTGCTTGGGATCTGTGTGCGCTTGAATTTCCTCCACCCTATTGGCAACAAATGGTTTCCATTTCCTTGCCTGACTTCTTAACCAGTGCCAAACTATAGTGGAGTCTGTCCAATAATAGCTTGGAATTTCATAGAGGGCCAAAGACTTTTGCACTGTAATTGCAAGCCGACTAGCAATAACGGCACCCATCAATTCCAACCTTGGAACAGAAAGCCTTTTCAAAGGTGCTACTCTACTCTTTGCAGCAACCAGCCTGCAACTTACTACTTCTTGCAATGCGCCTCTTATATAAATACAAGTTGCATAGGCTTCCTCACTTGCATCACAAAAGATGTGCAGCTCCAAATTGTCTGGACTATTGTTCAACTCTCCAAAGTACCATCTTGGGATTTCAATGTCTCCAAGATGTGCCAATTCTTTGAACCAATATTTCCACCTTACCACCATATGATCAGGTAACTCTTGGTCCCAACCAAGTCCAATTTCCCAGAGGCTCTGAAACCAAATTTTTGACTTTATCACAAATGGAGCCAGGAATCCAAGAGGATCAAAGACCTTCGAAGCCAAACTAAGAGCTGTCCGTTTTGTCCACCTTGTCTCATTCTCGGCCAGCTCTACTAAAGATTTCCCATTGAAGGTAAACAAATCATCATCTTGCTGCCAAACGATGCCTAGCACCTTTGCGTCTATTGCCCACAACTCCTTAATACCAGAATCCTCAATACTTTCTGCTGCGTCAGGTACTACAGAGGAATGACTCATAAACTCTTGTAATTGCGAATGATTGGTCTGCCATTTTCTGAGCTCCATGCCAGCCTCCCTCATTATAGCTCTAGCCTCCATGAATATCTGTTTAGCCATTTCTGTATTATCCACGGAACATAGCAAATCATCAACATAAAAATTTTTCCTTATGTGTTCAATAGTGTTAGGATAGACTTCAGAATATTTCTTAAAATGGTACTGCATAGTAGCTGCCAACAGAAATGGACTAGAGCTGAGGCCAAACAACACTGACTTCATTCTATATGCTTGAACCTTAGGTTCATTTTCCAACAAGTCTTTCGTATCCACCCACAGATACCTTACTGCATCTCTGTCCTCTGGTTTTAACTTTATCCGCAAAAAAGCTTGCTTCACATCTGCAGTCAATGCTACTCTACCAAACCTGAATCTCAGTAACAAGGAAAATAAATCTGCATTTAAATTTGGCCCAGCATCCAAACAGTCATTCAAGGACACACCACCTTTGTCCTTGGCTGAGCCATCAAAAACTACCCTCAGTTTGGTGGTAGTTTTGTCTCGCCGTACCACTGCATGGTGTGGCAGATAATGTGCCTCTTGGCTCACCAGCTCACCTTGCACCCTTTCAGCATAGCCCTCCCTTACATAACTTAGGATGGCCTCATCGTATTCAATTAACAACTCCTCATTTTTTCTTAGCCTGTACAATGAAGTCTCCAACCTCCGATTAGCTAGCTGAAGGTTTGAACCGGGTTTGCAAGAATCCTTCCATGGTAGGCCAACTTCATAGCAACCATCTCTAAACCCAATCCCTTTTTCAAAGTGCTCTAAAACATCATTGTTCACTGTACTTGCCTGGTTGTCCTTTATACCAATAGATTCAAGTTCCCAAAACGCTTTCAAATGCCTTTCCAGACCATGGCTGTTCTCCTCAATCTTAACAAAGAGAGCCTTAACTTCCATTTCATTGCAATAACTACCATGTAGCATCCAGCCTAGCTTACTTTCAATAGCTACTGGGCCTTGAGATGTACGGACAATATTACCAGTGATGAAGTCCCAATAATAGTCAGCTCCAATCAAAAGACTAATATCTTCTGTTCCCTCAAACTTATTATTGCCCAAATTAATTCCTTTAACTTGCAATTCTTGGACACATGCCATATCTAAACAAGTAGTGACTGGAGCACAAAGTTCCTCAATCTCTACAGCTTGGACCTTGATAGTGGGACTTTGCGGTAACAACCCTTTAACCAGAACTTCTACCTTCTTAAATTTGGTTCGGTTTTGAACGGAACGTCCAAACCCAGAAATTCTTAAATTTTCCCTCTTAAGTTCTTTAAACTTCAATTTTCTGGAAATTCTGGTCTTAATAAAACTACACTGGCTACCACTATCAAACAACACTCTTACAGTAGCTTCTCCCTCATTCCCAATTAATAAGGCTGCAGTTGTTTGCAATAATCCCCCTTTACTTTTACTCCCTTGCATAGCAGTGGCATGTGCCACTGATGTCTCTACTTCTGGGGTAGGCCTACTAAGAGTGTTTTCACACAATAATGGCTGATGCCTACCATGACATTTTTTGCACAAAATTTTAAACTTACAAAACCTTGCTCTATGACCTTTCAAAAAACATTTAAAACATGCTGTGGACTTAGTTACCCTGTCCTTTCTTTCCTCAAAGGGTAAGGCCTCAGCCACCTCACATTTATATGACTTGTGGTTGCCTTCGCAAAATAACATTCCTTGATTCCCTTTAATTTATTCTCAGAGGAGGCATGTAGAGCTGACACTGTACCTGGGCTATTCCTTTTTGTGGAAACTTTGGTGCTGTGCCTGCCTTTGTCCTCTTCTTTACCATCCCACTGTGCAAACTCAACTCCCTCTCGTCTTGCTAATTCTGTGCCTAAAAGACTTAACATCTGCTGAAGGGGGATGTACACATGTTCTGCAGAGTGTCCCCTACTTAATTCAAGCAAAATTGAGCTAGGCAATTTAGACTCCAGTGTAGGAACCAACATTATACCATACTTTTCCATTCCTACACCCAAGTTGTCCAGGGACCTAGTTCTAATTTCAAATTCATCATATAACTGCCGTAACTCCTTGACACTATTAGGATTATTAACAGGAGGTATAGTTAAAAGTGCACGGAGGTGGCTTTTAATTAAGATCTCTGGCTTACCAAACCGTTTCTTTAATATATCCCAAGCCACATTATAATTAGCCTCTGTTAATGCTAATCCTGCTATACTCTTTGCTGCCTCCCCTTCCAAGAGGGACCGCAAATAATTAAACTTCTCCACGGCACTTAACACTTGACTAGAATGAACTGCTGATTGAAAACTGTCTGCCCATCCTTGCCATTCCTGAATACTCCCAGAAAATGTTTTGAGTACAAGCCTCGGTAATTGAACTACAGATCTGTTAACCTTAACTTCACAAGCATCATTTGTTGAGTGTTGTGTTTCATTATAGACCTGGTCTCTAACTGTACTGAGCTGCTAAACTCTTTTGCTCGGAGGCCTACGTTAATCATATCATCAATAATCTCTTCAAAGTAAATTATGTTATTTTCTATTTCATCCTCTTCTATAAGAGCCTCAATTTTAACATTTACCTCACTTAGAGCAACCTTTTTAGTTTCTAATATGGCAAGCTTCGCAGTCACTAAGCGTAAATCCTCTTGCTCTATGGCAGAATCTATAGTGGCAATGACCTTTGTAATTAGACCTTTGTAGGCACTTCTCCTTTTTATAAATTTGTTCAATTCAGATGCACTCATCTTCAATGTAAACAACCCTTGGGCTCAATACCAAATGAGCTGAATTGGCAGAAATACTTAACCAAACTGATCAAACGCAAATTTTACTTTCAAATAAACTGAATTGCTGAGTGGGGTACTAACCAAACACCAGTATGGAATACCAAATTTTCCACCCCAGGACCTTAATTCAATAATGACCCAAAATTAACCAAACCGGAAAAAAAGTAGGCCAAAAAACGACAGACGACTGGCCAAGTTTCGCAATTGGGCGACCAAACTTTACCCTGGGACCTTAATTCAATAATAACCCAAAATTAACCAAACCGGAAAAAAAGTAGGCCAAAAAACGACAGACGACTGGCCAAGTTTCGCAATTGGGCGACCAAACTTTACCCTGGGACCTTAATTCAATAATAACCCAAAATTAACCAAACCGGAAAAAAAGTAGGCCAAAAAACGACAGACGACTGGCCAAGTTTCGCAATTGGGCGACCAAACTTTACCCTGGGACCTTAATTCAATAATAACCCAAAATTAACCAAACCGGAAAAAAAGTAGGCCAAAAAACGACAGACGACTGGCCAAGTTTCGCAATTGGGCGACCAAACTTTTTACCCTGGGACCTTAATTCAATAATAACCCAAAATTAACCAAACCGGAAAAAAAGTAGGCCAAAAAAACAGACGACTGGCCAAGTTTCGCAATTGGGCGACCAAACTTTTTACCCTGGGACCTTAATTCAATAATAACCCAAAATTAACCAAACCGGAAAAAAAGTAGGCCAAAAAACGACAGACGACTGGCCAAGTTTCGCAATTGGGCGACCAAACTTTACCCTGGGACCTTAATTCAATAATAACCCAAAATTAACCAAACCGGAAAAAAAGTAGGCCAAAAAACGACAGACGACTGGCCAAGTTTCGCAATTGGGCGACCAAACTTTACCCTGGGACCTTAATTCAATAATAACCCAAAATTAACCAAACCGGAAAAAAGGTAGGCCAAAAAACGACAGACGACTGGCCAAGTTTCGCAATTGGGCGACCAAACTTTTTACCCTGGGACCTTAACTCAATAATACTCAACCCGTCTAGGCCTAACTTGGGATACAATTTGCACAATCAGAACTTTGCCGAAAAATGGTCACTGACTCAGTCTTGGGGTAGAAATCCGGTTCTGAAGGACCATGTTATTTTATTTTTTGTCGGGTTCGAAATCCCAGCTGAGCCGTGAACGGCCAAATTCTAAAGGGCAAGTTCTACCTAAAGCCCAAGTTAAGCTAAATTAAAACTTACGGATTTGAGATCCTATTAGGTCCTACCTCAGGGTAACCTCAGGGTTGCTGACTCGATGCGGGCCTACCTTAGACCTTAAATTACATGAACTTAAAAGGTAAACAAAAGGGTACTATTTGTGGTCTTCTTTCTGAACCTTGCAACAACAACGCAACCTGGACTATTGCACGATGCAACAATCATGTATCTAAACAACCAAACTGAATTGCAAGAGAGCTCTCTATCAAACCACACCTTTACGTACGACCTTCCACAAACGAGTAGAAAAGACGCGCAGCGTCTCAAAATGATGCCAACAGTGTGACCAAACAATGATGCCACAAGAGCTCAAAAATGCTAGCTCTAAATTAATTTAATTTTTCACTAACCTTACAATTATGAGATGGATATATATACACACACCTTAACTTAATATATACAAGCAATGCTGCATCAATCAGCTTAGTCATCGTATCGCCTTGGGACAACAATGGTTCTTCCTCTTCTAGATTTTCTAACACTAAGATACTGAGCTCTGGAGCTGACTCTGACATTGATGGAAGAGAACTGGCCCTCGAAATTAAGAACTTGCCGACTTTACATTAACACAACATGACTGCATTGGAGCTTCTCTCCTTCATTCATCAGAAGCAACTGGAGGAACTATACCCCAATCTCTGGGTTGCCCTAAGAATTGCCTGCACTCTACCTGTGACAGGAGCGTCAGCCGAGAGGAGCTTCTCTAAGATGAAGCTAATCAAGAACTACCTCAGATCATCAATGGGGCAGGATCGCCTCAGTGGCCTTGATATCATAAGCATCAACCAGGACGTTGGCAGGGGAGATTTCATATGATGATGTTATTGTTTCATAATTGTTTTTTATTAACACAGCCACTTTTTGTAGGTGTGTGCAGAGGTGTAAGGCGTGAGTTGGTGGATGGAGGGGTGGGGCCTCAAATGGGTATACTGCTTAGGGCCCCCTAATGGCTAGAAACGTCCCTGAACATAACTAAACATGAAATGCAAAGAAGATTTAGAGGGAAAGACGAAAGTAGTACAGGCAAAATTTTGGATTCCCTACACTGCCCAATACTTCCATGGAAATGGAAAGATGTGGAAATTGAAGCTGTTAAAGCTGGTCACACCGTCTGCAAATTCTACGGTTTTTAGAAGAACATGACAAACTTTTGACTGAACTTAAGTTGTTCTACTCAGCATATTCTTGTTCTAAAAATGACGCCAAGTCAATGCTCAAATGCATGAAGGAAAACAATCTCATTATTGTTTTTCCTACTCTGTTTGAGTTGATCAAAATCTACGCCACTCTTCTCGTATCTACTGTCACAATGGAGCGCTCTTTTTCTAAACTAAAGCTAGTCAAATCAAAGCTTCGCAACTTTTACAAGGAAAACAGGCTGTCAGACCTCATGCTGCTGGCCGTAGAAAAGGACATTCCTATTAACCATAATGAGGGTATTAACATCTTTAAGAGCATGCCGCAAAGGAAGTTAATGTAAAAATTTTAGTAAGTGAATCTTTTTTTTCTACTGAAAATTAGAACAGTAGTTGAGATTCTCTGGTATCCAGCACTCTTCCTGTCTTCCGAGTTTGAAACAATGAAATTCAGTTTTGCAGATTATTTTTACTATATAATGCTGAGATGTAAGTATTCACGCACATGGCATAACTGTACTGAATTATTTGTTAATAAACTCGTTCAATGAAATTATACTTTTTTCTGTTTCTGTAACACAATGATTGCATGAATTAATACAATGAAATGGAGAGCTACAGCGAGGAGGAAGGGTGAGAGAGATCCAGTGATAGAGAGAGTTCAGGAGGAAGTCAGCAAAAAATCTGTACAAAGTTTTAAATGTTTCTGGAAGAAGAGTATTGTTTACTTTGTAATATACAGGTTCAATGCTGCTTGAATCACTTATCATTCATGTTTATGTTGTGATTGTTAAAAGCAGAAAAGCTCTACACTTTACCAAACGATAATCATTCTGTTTTTTGTTATAATTTTTGTCAGTAAAATATGATTGTATTCCTATTGTTTATTGTATCTTCATTTAACTAACATCTTAAAGAAATCCAGAGGTTTCCCTATATTTAGTAAGTAACTCGTATAACTAATCTGTAATGTGAAAAAATCTGAAAAACGCATAATAAAATTACTATGTAGTTCTACGTTAAAACTCCTCTCTCAAGACACACCACAATGTACCACTTGGCTGTGAAATTATTCCGGACCCCCAAAGAGGTGTCCTTTTTTGGCCTTAAGTCCCTGTCCCTTAAATGTTCTCTGCACGGCATTGAGTTTTTGTTAGACTGATACCTCGGTAAATAAAGCTGTAAATATTTTGTATAAAATCAAAATCAAGTGTTCGAGGTTTGTGTGACGATACCAAGTGGTTGACGCGCGAGCTGCACTAGTAATGTAATGTAATGATTGGTTTGTTTAACCTCCTTCGCAAAATCTAAGGTCATATAACGGAGGGGACCAGTAGCTTCACGTGGGATCCGAACCATGAGTTGCTACATAGTCTGGACGCAGCGGACGGTCTCCTATCCAACTACTATCCGACCCACTGTCGCTCAACTTCGCTGATCAACGGGAAGCGGTGTTACGACATTGGCTACGACGTAGCCCAGCTGCGCAAGTACTGTATATTATTGGTTAGTTTATACAGCGGTACTATCTAGTGCACGATCTCTATATGTTCATGGCGTAATTGTAGAGCTAGTTTATATATCCGTCTTTTTCTGTAAAATTCCTTGGATACTTTTCCTGGTCAAGTTATTTTTTTAACCTTTTTCCATGCCCGCCTCTGGCGAGGAAGGAGCGGAGGGTGGGGAAAGAGCCTTATGCTTTTTTCTTATCCAGTTTTTTACTACTACTGGAATAGTTAAAAAAAATGAACAATTTAATAACAGGAACCTCCCCGACTGGACCGAAAGGTCTTTGAAGCTTCCTCTTGTCCGTGTAACTCCTTGTAACTCTCCTAACTTTTTACTTTCTAGAGTAGCTTAGAGTGTTAGAAAATCTAGAAGGGGAAGAACCATTGTTATCTCAAAGCGATATGATGACTAAGCTAATTAATGCAGCATTGCAGCATATTTAAAGGTAAGGTGTATATATATATATATATATGATGAATAAAACCACGAAGGAAAAAAGAAACACAAAGGGGTGCTCAAGCGCTTTCGTCTAATGACATCCTCAGGAACACTGGAGTGAAAGGACAGATCAAGGCAATATATAGGTTACAAAAATAAACATACATACATACATATTCACATATATATACATATATCCTGTTGCTCTGAATTCCTTCAGAATGGATTTAAACAAAAAGGGCAGATTGTTAAATCTTTGGTAAAAAATTTGTTTTTGTCTGTTGTTTCCCTTACAATTTTATTTTTCAATTTTTTGCTGTATGCGTGTATGTGTATGTATGTATGTGTATGTGAGTATGTGTGTGGTCATTGCAGTTAAATGTGTTTGTATGTATATGTGTGTATATGTATGTATGTATGTGTGTATATGTATGTATGTATGCAGTTAAATATATATATATATATATATATATATATATATATATATATGTATATGTGTATGTACCTTACCTTACCTTACAACCTCACAAAGGTTCTGCGGGATGATTTCTCATTTCGTGAAGGTCAAGCTTGTATATATATATATATATATATATATGTGTGTGTGTGTGTGTGTGTGTGTGTTTGTATATATGTGTGTATATGTATATATATATTTGGTTATGTGGGTATACATGTGTACGTGTATTATTTGTAATTTTTTCAATTTATATTTATTTTTATTTCTTTATTCTTTTGCGACCTACCGTTTTCTCAGACAATAATTATAAAAACAAATTTGGTAATTTTTTTTCCCTTATGCATATATATATATATATATATATTCTGTATATATTGCGTTTATATTTCGTTTATATACCGTATATATGTTGTGTATATATTTTATTGTTCTTTATATATCATCTAGGCATCATTTTGTTTTCCAATTTATATTTACTTGTACTTTTTTATTCGTTTGTGACTATAATATGCATATGTGGTAATTTTTCCCTTATAAATTGGTGTGCCTCTCTTAAAATTTATCTTTCAATTTATTATTATTTTTTATTTTTTAATAATTAATTTTTTTTTTTTTTTTTTGGTTTATTTCTTTATTTTTTTGTGACATATATATCAATTTGGCAGCATCTATTAAATCGATTGTAAAACTTCCCTCTTGAGCTTGAATTGGTAGACTCCACTTACAATATTTATATTTATTTTTATTTCTTTATTCTTTTGTGACCTGTTCCATAAAAAAGCCATTTGAATTTATATTGAAGGTCGGCCAAAGTGCTAAAAGTGTCTTTATATATATATATATATATATATGTATATATGTATATATATATATATATATATATGTATGTATGTATATTTATGGGTTTTTTTTTATTTGCCTGTTTATTTCTTTATGATTATTAGGCTGTGACATATATATCACTAAGGCACTATTTTGTAATTAATTTTTTCTCAATTTATATTTATATTTATTTTTATTTCTTTATTCTTCTGTGACCATATAAATGTTGGCTCCTCCCACAATTTTTTTCTATGCTTACTATATATATGTATATATGTATATATATATATATATATATATATATGTATATATATGTGAATATGTATGTATGTATGTTTATTTTTGTAACCTATATATTGCCTTGATCTGTCCTTTCACTCCAGTGTTCCTGAGGATGTCATTAGACGAAAGCGCTTGAGCACCCCTTTGTGTTTCTTTTTTCCTTCGTGGTTTTATTCATCATAAATACTTTTCACGTGTCACTTTCGTGAAATAATTTTTCATATATATATATATATATATATATATATATATATATATATTATTATATATATATATATAAAACAACAAGACGTGCTCAATACAGTCTGATACAAAAAATTAAAAAATCAACCAACCCGATTATCCAAGCTATCCATGAGTCCTGCTGTTTATCCTCTAAACTCTAAAGTCTAAACTATGGAATTCTGGGTACGAAAACATCTGTCTATAGCTCCACTTAACTTCAACATTACTGTATTATTTCTAATCAACTGTATATATTTCTATCCTCAGTATACAAGGCCGTAGCCAGAGCTTAAAAACAGACGAGGCGAAAATAGCCCTACTAGGGGGTCCGGGGCCGTGCTCCTTCAGAAGAGTTTTTTAATCCTAGCACAAAAGCATGCACTTTGAGCGTATGGTAACTGAGAGTGAATTGGACAATAATAACTTTTGCCTAAAAAGCGATGGATTTGTACGACTCTAGGTAAAATCGAATTTTTGTACTTAATAATTAATAATAATAATAATAATAAATTATTAATTATTTTGTGTATAATTTTATTAATTATAATTATAATTATTTATTATTAAATTAATAATAATTAATAATATAATTTGTACGAGACAGGTAAAATCCTATTTCTGTCAATTTCCTCAGATTTCCTTTGAAATTCAATTTCCTCATTGATCCAAAATGTCCGTTAAGCCAGACGAGGGGGCCGCCTCGTCTGCCTCAGCGTGGCTACGGGTATGGTATATGAACTGTCATTGTATTGATAATATTTGTCATATGGACTATAGTCTGCCAATAAACGTTTTCATTTTCATTTCATATATATATATATATATATATATATATATATATATATATATATATTACTTATTTTAGAGCCAGTATTTTTGGGCACTGGCAGCGTCCTTTCTACTCTTTTGGTGAAAACTGCACTAAAAGGGCGTGGTCTTATAGAGAGCTCTCTTGCAACTCAGTTAGGTAGTTTACATACAGGATTATACTAGTCAATATAGACGCGACCCCACATGATGCATTATCTACAGTACCTATTAAAATTTCTTGTGGAATAAAATAATTTTTTTTTTTGCTTGTAGACATGATAAGAGATAAGCCAGAAAAGAGATTGCGTAAACGGAGATAAGAACAAGATGATATAGTTGACCCTCTTTGGCTTCCAAGAATGTTGGTCTACGTCGCTGGCCACGTCATATCGCCGCTTCTCGTTAGATCAGCGAGGTTAAACGATGTTCGGGCCCTTCAGTAGCTATATGATGGACGGGACATACAACTTTACGTGGGATCCGATCAACGGTCGTTACGTAATCTGGAGGCAGAGGACAGTCACCCATCCAACTACCACCCAGACACAATGTCGCTTAATTTTGCCACGACATTGACCAGGACGTAGCCTTAGTGCTGCATAATCTAGAGGCAGAGAACAGTCATTCATCTAACCACCACCCAGACACAATGTCGCCTAACTTCGCCACGACATTCGCCAGGACGTAGCCTTAGTAGTTGAATGGGTGATTGTCCTCTGCGTTCAGATGATGTAGTGACCCGTAGGTGGTTCGGAATCCTACATAAAGCTGTAATTATATCTTTGCTGTTACAAAAGAGGTTAAACAACCCCCCAAACAATATTATTATTATTATTATTATTATTATTATTATTATTATTACGCAAAAAATTCATGTATGCAAAAATAAGAAATGAATATAAGAAACAAGAAAGGAAGAAAAGAGACGGAGGCGGATTAAGACACCTCTGGGCCCCGGGGCAATGAAGAATATGAGGGGCCTTTTCTATAGCTTTTTATTAACAATACATGTACAATGTACATGTACAGTACATAGTACATTTACACGAATTATACAGGGTGGGCGGAAAGTAGCTCCCTAATTTAAATTACATATAAATTATGTATAAATTGTGATTGTATTGTTATATTGTTATGGTGTGTTCTCTAAAGTGGTATAATTGTAACGGTAATCTTTTTTCCTCTAAAGTGTTCTCTAAAGTGGTACAATTGTAACGTTCATTTTTTTTTTCATTTCAGATTGAAGGGTAACATGGCTGAGCGTTTAACACTGCAGGAGCGTGCCCAGTTGGCGGCACGGTACGAAGTTTGACAATCTGTCGTTCGAGTTCAAAGATGGTGGCGGGCCATTCACGGACCACGTGCCCAAGTGGACCCGAAAACAATCAAGAACTGCCACTCGAAGCTCATGACCACGGGGTCTGTGGCAGATGTTCGAAGATGTGGTCGCCCTTCGACATCCAGGGCCCAGGAGACGGTGCAGGCAGTTCAGGAAATGTTCGCACGGAGTCCACGAAAGTCAACTCGCCAGGCAGCTCGGGAAAGTGGACTCTCCCGCTACTCAGTGCGAACTGTGCTGAAGAAGGAGCTGAACTGGCGTGCGTGGAAGCCGCATTACTGCCAATCTCTCTCGGACGAGGACTGCGACATTCGCATGGAGTTCGGGGAAATCATGCTGGCTTGGGGGTGGGTAAAGGAAGAAGTCTACCGCACCAAACCGAGGACATTGGAAGAACTGGAGGACCGAATTCGGGAAGTCATGTCCTCCATCCCGCCGGAGTTCCTGCTAAAGTCAGTGGACGCCATTCCTGGGTGGCTCCAGAAGCTGGTGGAAAGAGTTGGAGCCCACATTGAATTTTAGAGAAAACCTACCATGTATGCCTACCTTTTCATATTATTTCTTCTGAAATAAATGGATAATATACGTATTTTTTTACCAATCCAAAATAGGGAGCTACTTTCCGCCCACCCTGTATATATACGGTGCTCGAGCTAATTGAGAAACAAACTTAAAAGAACCTTAACACAGTGTATTTTGCCGTTTGCCAAAACCAAACGGTATTAAACAAACTTTTTACTTTAGGGCCTATAAAACATAAAATAAAACAGGGAATTTGTCAGTTTGTGTACTCTGTCATATTTAATCAAAAAAGTTTGCGAAATCTCGATTTATATCATCGAAACTCAGTTGATTGGGGGGGGGGCCCCTCAATCATGGGAGCCTGAGGCTTCAGCCTCAATAGCCTCAGTAGTATAGCCGCAAAAGAGGAGAGTGCAGGAATGTTGCAATTTATTACGTAATGTTGCAAAGGGGGTGGGTTGTTGCAAAGAGGGTGGGAGTGTTGCAAATGGGGGTGGGGGTTGTTGCACCAAAAAAAATCCCCCAAAGGGGGGATGCTGCAGGTGCAACAAGGAAAACTTGGAGGCGGCGTTATCCCCTAAGAGAAAGGAGAGAAAGGAGGAGAGAAAGGAGGAGAGGTGTTCACCTGGCAGGAGCCAAGTGCATATTAAGACTTCAGCCGAGTAGGCGTTGTCTTATAGACTCCTAATCAGCCAGTTGGCTTAGAAGGCGTAAATGGCTTGAGTTGCCAGATAGCGCCATGTATTCAGTTTGTGCTATATATTTAATTAATTAATTCTAATCGAAGACTGAGTTGCCAGATACCATTGTATACATTATTATAGACTCCTAATCAGCCAGTTGGCTTAGAAGACGTGAATGGCTTGAGTTGCCAGATAGCGCCATGTATTCAGTTGCCAGATACCACTTTTTAGCATTATTATGGTGAGTTGTCTCACTAAACAATTAAAAGATTTCGTGCCATGTATTCAGTTGCCAGATACCACTTTTTAGCATTATTATGGTGAGTTGTCTCACTAAACAATTAAAAGATTTCGTGCCATGTATTCAGTTGCCAGATACCACTTTTTAGCATTATTATGGTGAGTTGTCTCACTAAACAATTAAAAGATTTCGTGCCATGGTA
>JAJOZX010006205.1:0-62500 GCA_023014485.1 Bathynomus jamesi
ATATTATATATATATATTATATATATATATATATAAAACAAAGAAAATATCAAATAGATATGAAATATCTAAACCTAACCAATCGTCAAGGGCGATTGAGATTGGGCGCTATTAAAATTGCGGGATTATAACGGAAAAGTACCCGAATAACATTTGTACTCTTTGAAAGAAATACTGAAACACTCTTATTTTCAAGCAATTTAAACCAATGAAATGTTTCCCAAATTACGGGATTATTTATGTTTAAATATTTGTCTCAATAATCAGTAAAGAGAGCCAGAAACTGGTATAGCGCTCAGGCCAATTAATGCGGCACATTCATCACGCTAACTCCCGGTTTGATTAATTAATTATTTATCGACATTAACGGAGGTCGAACCCTCGACCTCAGTGTCTTCATTTAACTTATAGGGAACGAATATTTATCTTACTTATAAACTTAATAAAAACGTAGGATCACCTAGACTTACAAGGTTAACTAACGAAAATATCACGACCTAACCTAACCAATCGTTAGGTCAACTGTACGCCCTTGACGACTGGTTAGGTTAGGTCTTGATATTTCCGTTAGTTAGCCTTATAAAGCTAACTAAAGAAGGCTGGGGACCCTGACCTTCAAGTGATCCAATAATAATAATAATAATAATAACAATAATAATAATAATAATAAATATGTAGACATTAAAAATATTTCCTATGATTCAGGACTTTTGAAACACCCTGTATAGCAGTGCATCATGAAATATGTGGTACTTTCAGAGTTTCCACTTCCTATTAGTTTAGGTGAATTCTATATAATGTGAATGTTTGTTTAGGGTTATGCCAACTGCTTCATTTAAGATTTCGTTAACAAAATTAACTTGGAATACATTTTAGGATTTATAAAATATCAGACATACATATACAATATACTGATCACATTAAACTCTACTACCAGATGTTTTGTACTGCAGAGATACTGTAATAACTTTAACGGATATTTTGTATCATATTACAAAACAAAAATTGACATGCTCTAGCTGGGAAAATACGTTGTCTCGAGGAATTGTTACTTTGTTTTGAAGCATTCAGTTTGAAGGTGAATTGGCGGCAGCAGTTTCAATATTAATGTGTTCCATCGTGCGTACACGATTTATTTAATTTTAATTATTTTCGTATAGGGAAAGTGAACGTTTATATCTGGTTTATGAAAGGTATAGTATAAACCTTATCATATTCGTCTGGTTTATTTGTATTGCGCTTCTGTGGGTTTAATACTGTATGTTAACTGTCTGTAAAAATAGTCATATGTTTTGCTTAAAATTTTCAGCATATTTCTGAATATGTTTTGTTAAATACGTTCTTTACGTTGTGAGATAACGTAATAAACACATTTGCAATAATTAATTAATTAATTAAGAAAAAAAAAGAGTTAACGACACTTCAAAAATTTAACCTATCGAAGGGAAACTATAAACTTAATAAGGAAAGTCATAACGAGCCACGCCCCAGTTACCTTAGACCCAAACTACTTTAGTATCTAAAGATTTAACTTGTCGTTAACACTTTCACTGTACAACTGAAAGATGGTTCGTGAGTATCGAAATTTTTATTGTGATTCTAAAAAAACTTTTCTATAATAAAGTATTTTACTTCAAGCTTATTTTTGGAATTAAAAATGGGTTGAGTCTGTATCAACTATTTTTTATGTTTAATTTTTCATCATAAAATATTTGTAACTGTAAACATTTTGGAACAAGTGTAGTTTACGTCCCCCTGTGGTGCCTAGTGTAGTTTACGTTCCCCTACATTATCCTAGTGTAGTTTACGTTTCCCTACATTATCCTAGTGTAGTTTGCGGATCACCTGAAGATCAGGGCCCCCAGCCTTCTTTAGTTAGCCTTATAAGGCTAACTAACGAAAATATCACGACCTAACCTAACCAATCGTTAGGTCAACTGTACGCCCTTGACGATTGGTTTGGTTAGGTCGTGATATTTTCGTTAGTTAGCCTTATAAAGCTAACTAAAGAAGGCTGGAGGCCCTGATCTTCAGGTGATCCTAGTTTGAGCTCTCCAACTTTGTCTGTGTATACCTAATCAAATAAAACGTTAAAACTAACGAAAATATTACGACTTAACCTAACCAATCGTCAATATATATATTATATATATATATATATATATATATATATATATATATATATATATATATATATATATATATATTAGGGTGGTCCAAAAAATAAAATTTTGTAATTTTTTACCTCCACATGGCTGCTCCTGTTCCTATATCTATAAAACATCTCCATGCCAAATTTCAGCCTAATTGAATGATATTTACTGGTCGCTATGAATTTCATTTTACTACTCATTTTCTAGTAGATTGATCTTCTGGGTTAAAAAATTAAAAAAACGAGGGCAAATACTAGTTTATTTGTTTCAAAACAGATTAAATCTCAAAGAAAACAGTTTATTTATTTTGGAAAACAGAATAACTCTTAAAGAAAATAGATTAATTTTTAAAGAACAAAAACGATATGTTTGATAGAAAATTACATTTATCATTCGTTTATAATATACATCATTACTTAGATTAACGCTTCATCACTGACTCCTTCGAAGACGATGAGTAGTCTTGGCGATGTTTTGCTACTAATCGGAGGATGAATTGTTTTTGTTCTTCATCCTTCGTCAAAGATGTATTATATACCTTGATAAGGGCGATACCCCTCTCCGCTGAATCATTGACAACTTTTAGGTTGATCGCTATGCGTCGAAACTCTTGAACGCAATCATCCTCCGTCCAGGAATTGGGATCGGTCCTCAGGAAGGTATCCTCCGCTGCCTTCCTTCCTTCTTTCTTTAACAGATTGAAGATTCCCAGGGTCCTTTTGGTGACCATTTCATACAAATTCAAATCTTCAATGTTTCCTTCAAGCTTCAATCGACGAGTAACAGTGGTATTCTCGTTACGTTGGAGGTTTACGACCATCTTCCGTTTGGTCTCGGCATCGACTCTAGGATCGAAGAATACAAGGCCGATGAGATGCTCTCCAAGATACCACAGGTGCCATTGAAGAGCTGTGGATGCTGCTTTAGAAATGGTCTGATTTGGGTACTTTTGAAAGGTTTTAAGAAGCAGAATATCGTTGAAAGGAGCGTTGATTCCGACGGAGGCCTCGTTCCAAAAACGTGCGTAGACCAAGACGATAAACAGAGAGAGCTCGGTGATATTCTCCATCTCACGTGCTGTCAGCTGTAGTTGATGCTTGAACAGATAAATTTTGAGGACGTAGATGGCCTTGGCCATCCAGCGTGCATGGTGAGTTGGTTCTGGAACGCGGACCTTGACTTCTTTCTCATCACGGCACCCGAGGAAGGTGAGGCAGAGTCGTAGCAATTCCTCGTAGTCATCACGCGATTGTTTAGACTCCAGTGCCTTTGTGAAGTACTGGATCATTTCCTCTCGAAGCTGGAACATCTTTGGATCTCTGAATAGGTTGTTTGAAACCTTCGTGAAGGAATCCTTCTGAAGTGATGGCCATTTTTTCTGAAAACGTTTAAAGAGAGTCAATTCCGGGCCACCTGTGGGTCCAAGAAGTGCGTTGCAGGTGTTTGACAAGACGACTTCAAGGATATGATGTCAACAAGCGATCCAGATAAGTTCCCTCTCTACTGCTTTTTCAATCATGGTACAGGCTCCCCTGTGAAGGCCAGTATTTGACGCAGTTGTGTCAAATACGAGACGTTGGATCTCACCGCGAAGATGCCAGTCATCAATCGTCGAAATGCAAGCCTTGGCCTGTTCTTCTCGTGTAGCTCGTTGTATTTTTGGCACGGCTAGGAGTTTTTTCATCCCATTTCCCGTAACGATTACCGCGGTTCGTTCAGCTGTTTCCTTTGCGCCGCCGATGTCGGGAAGTAGTTTCCAATCCCAGTGAAGAAGAAGGGGTCCTTCGACAGAAAACGAAGCTTGATCCTCTTTGGCTGCTGCCTGCCTTGCTTGCCTTCTTGAACAACGGATGGAGCTGCGTGAAAGAGTCATTGTAGAAATATCATAGCCCAGGGCTTGAGCGACTGATCCAGCAACGAAGACTGCTCCTCGATCGGGAAGGTTGACGCGATCAAGAGCAGCAACCACATCTGGTGATGTGAAGATGTTGTTTCGTTTTGGAGGATGAGAGTGTACATCTGCTCTCCCGGTCGAAGTCGACGGACGATAATCATCGTCTTCAGCGTTGAATTCTTCAGAGGATGAAGTGGATATGCTGGATGATGGAAGAGCAGCAACTCCAGCCTGGAATGCAGCCTCTCTTTCTTTGTACCTTAGAGCTTTGTCAGCATCTTTCTCCTGTCGATATCTCTTGCGGTATTCCTTGGCAAAATTAATCTTGTCAGGGCCTGCCATACTGCAGGAAAAGACGTCTTCTCGTTGCATCATCAGGAATCGGCGGTCTTCTTCATTGTCTATCACCTTCAAGGCGTCCTTCGAGGCAATGTCGAAAAGCTCTGAGAGAGTCTCTTGGAACATGCTCTCTTTCACTCTGCAGCTTTGTAGCTGCGTCATGCGGTTTTTCTTCAACGCAAGGAACTCTTCGTACAGCTTTGGCAGCTTCCTAACGTAGGAATCGACACTCTGTGTAGGAATCCTTGCTCTCTGCCATGTGGGTAGCCTTGCAGTTGATAACTCGTTGCTGGGCTTTCCTAGAACCCACGTTTCTGCAGATGAGCGAGTACTTCTAACCACAACCTGAAAAATGAGAGAAAATAATGCATTAACCGTTTAGCACCAAAGCACAATTATATAAGTGTTAAAGTAAAAAATTGCAAAGTCAAAATAAATAAAGTAAAAAAATTGGTTACAGTGGTTAGTGGTTAATGGTTAGGAAGATAGCCAAATTTTTTAAAATATAGGGTGTCCATAAATTATTCACCTCATTATAAGCCTTAATAAATTCATTATTATAGGAGCTATCTTAAAACGGTTTGCAGCAGTTAATAACACAACTCAAGAAATTTTTTTCTTTATTTCGCAGAACATCCACTAGGGGCATAATGGCGACATTGAAGGAGAAAGCAATGTGTGTGCTGTGGATGTGGGAAACCAAATCTCCAATTACTGTACAGAGACGTTTTCGGGAGGAATATCAGAAAAATCCACCAACAAAGCAATCACTCAAGCGATGGCTGAAACAATTTCAAGAAACTGGCAGTGTGCTACATCAGAAAGGAGCTGGTAGGCCTAGTGTGTCTGAAGATAAGATAGCAGGAATTCAGGAGGCATTTATCCGAAGTCCTACAAAATCCATCCGCCGAGCAAGCCGAGAACTGCAAATACCGCGTTCAACAGTGCATAAAGTGGTTCACAAGAGGTTGAAACTTTATGCCTACAAATTGCAAACCTTGCAGAAACTTCCACCAAATGACAAACCCAAACGGGTACAGTTTGCTGTTGACATTCTTGACCGTATTGATGAAGATGAGCATTTTTTGAACAATGTCGTTTTCAGTGATGAAGCGACATTCCATCTGTCTGGGGCTACACAAAGGACAGAGTGTATGCAAAGAAGGTTAATAACATCACAGAATTAAGACACCGGACTGAAGAGACATTAGCTTCCATCACGCAAGACATGCTTCTTAGTGTTTGGAACGAAATCATCTATCGCCTTGATGTTCTGCGTGCTACCAATGGGGCTCACGTGGAGGTTTACTGAATTAAAACAAAAATTTCTTGAGCTGTGTTATTAATTGCCGCAAACCGTTTTAAGATAGCTCCTATAATAACGAATTTATTAAGGCTTATAATGGGGTGAATAATTTATGGACACCCTGTATATTTAAGAATAAGTAAATAATAAACTTCAAGAGACATAAGATATGTACCTTACACTTTTAATCATTTAATTTAATAGCAACATCCTTACCGGTTGTAAATTTGCATATAAAGAACATAATTATATATATATATATATATATATATATATATATATATATACTGAATAAATATAATACATATGAATTAATACTTAATATATATGAATTAATAATTATATATATGAATTAATAATTAATATATATGAATTAATACTTACATGAGATACTATTCCTAAGCTCTTGAAGTTTGAACGAACTTAAAACCGTCCTCCAACAAGTTTAAAATTGAAATGATGCATGAGTAAATGATTGGTCTGATTCACAAACAGCATTATACAAGAAATCGAATAATTGCATCATCCTCTGAAAAGTGGGCGGAGTCAGTGTGACGTGACTGCCGCGTCCTCTAAAAATGAAGCGGGTAGAAAATGATTACCTAATTAATTAATTGAAAATGCGAAAATCATAGCGACCTCTTATTATGTACTGAATCGACAGATATTTTGCACAAAATCACTTCATATCTAAAGGAATAAGAGCAGCCATGTGGAGAGCATTTCCAATGATTTTGAAATTTTAGCCCAAATTTTGGACCACCCTAATATATATACAGGAGGACGTAAACTACACTTGCTCCACATATTTTGATGATTACAATTTTCATTTACATGTAATCATAATATTATAAATATATATCCACCTGTGTGTGTGTATATGACGCGTTCGGTGGAGAAGGGGCGAACGCCACAAAATTCGAAAAATGAGTTTTTTGTCGTATAATTATCCTTTAAAAACTTTGCTTTACCTATGCAAAAAATTAGATGTTAGTCTGCACTCTTTCACGGTAAAATTTAGGTTTTGATGTATCTCAGAGAAATTCACTCCGCATCATTGCTTCACATTGAACACATCTCTCTACTTTCTGGTCACTCGACAATGCCCTGTGATGCTCAATTTGGCCAAATTGAACAAAATATAAAAAATAATTACAGCAATATTATTTACACCAAAAAAGATTATGCTACGGCCATAACTACAGCCGTTTCGCAGCGCTTCCTAGTTGTAGAAATGAAACAGGCTGATTTTCTCGATTTTGACGTCCTAAAAACGTGCATTGTCATTAGGAAATCAACAACTACTAAATTTACAGATGCAAGAAAGTTAATATTTGACTTTCAACACAAAGAAGGCTACGTAATATCTACTGCATACCGCACAACCCCAGATAATAGCCATCCCGTCAGACTGCAGAAAGGGAAAAAATCCTACAGTGTCAGTTTATTCAATCTAGCCCAGCAGACACTGCAGCCAAAGTATTCCCAATTGCTGCCAATAACTAAGGAAAAAATAAAAGATCTCAAAGAATTATCGGACCTAATGCCTGCAACTGCAGTGAACTATTATACAAGATTGTTAAAGGAACTGGAAGAAACCGAAACAGTTGAAGCAGGTAATACAACATTCGGCGAAGAGGACCAAATAATGGATTACACCAGTTAACATCAGAAGCTATCAATAAATAATATTGTAAAATTTCTTGGCATTTTATTATATCGACATATTACACAACAATATTTTACTCAAATATGTGTTCAAATTCATACAACATTTCAATAAACCGGAAAAATACAAAGGTTTAAAGTTTACAAACTTTAACTGCATTTTGTGGCATAATTCGAAAATGTTGCGTTCGCCCCTTCTCCACCGAACGCGTCATATATATATATATATATATATATATATATATATAACGTAAAGAACGACGCTTGTATAGGAGATATTCCGCGCAAGATGAGAGAGAGAGAACGAAACAAATGAAAAAAATAGGTAACCTCCCGGGAATCGAACCCGGGATCTTCCGATTGCCGGTCAGATATGATAACCATTACACCATGGGCCTCACTCATTCAAATGCCGTAATTCTTCTACATACGCGCAGAAACCAATGCCCCAAGGGGGCACCTCCCGCATGCCGTAACATTATATACATTTAACTGCAAACACGCAGTATAATTAACGTAAAGAATTAACGTAATGGTTATCATATATGACCGGCAATCGGAAGATCCCGGGTTCGATTCCCGGGTGCTTACCTCATTTTTTCATTTGTTTCGTTCTCTCTCTCTCATCTTGCGCGGAATATCTCCTATACAAGCGTCGTTCTTTACGTTAATTATACTGCGTGTTTGCAGTTAAATGTATATAATGTTACGGCATGCGAGGGGTGCCCCCTTGGGGCATTGGTTTCTGCGCGTATGTAGAAGAATTACGGCATTTGAATGAGTGAGGCCCATGGTGTAATGGTTATCATATCTGACCGGCAATCGGAAGATCCCGGGTTCGATTCCTGGGTGGTTACCTCATTTTTTCATTTGTTTCGTTCTCTCTCTCTCATCTTGCGCGGAATATCTCCTATACAAGCGTCGTTCTTTACGTTAATTATACTGCGTGATTTCAGTTAAATGTATATAATGTTACGGCATGCGGGAGGTGCCCTCTTGGGCAATGGTTTCTGCGCGTATGTAGAAGAATTACGGCATTTGATTGAGTGAGGCCCATGGTGTAATGGTTATCATATCTGACCGGCAATCGGAAGATCCGGGTTCGATTCCAGGGTGGTTACCTCATTTTTTCATTTGTTTCGTTCTCTCTTTCTCATCTTGCGCGGAATATCTCCTATACAAGCGTCGTTCTTTACGTTAATTATACTGCGTGTTTGCAGTTATATATATATATATATATATAATATATATATATATACAGGGGGACGTAAACTACACTTGCTCCACATATTTTGATGATTACAATTTTCATTTACATGTAATCATAATTTAACAATCAAATATATAATATATATATATATATATATATATATATATATATATATATATAGCGGAACAGACAACTACAGACAGAAAACAGACAAAGAACAGCCATAGGAATTCTTTTCACCGCCATTTCTCAAACATTCTTAGAAGATACACGTGATGTCAAGGAATAAAACTCAGAAGACACGCGGTTTCAAGCAATAAAAGAAAAACAATGACGCTAGCCTCGAACCGCGGAATTCGAATGTTCCTAAGGTTATAAAAGGCGCAGTCAGCTCATATTCACCCCCACTCCTTTCTTGCGTTCATCTCGTAAGTTCATCCTTCACGTCGTTACAGCATCAGCTTTAGCCGGCTCTCTTCAAGGCCCACTTCAACACTTTTCACCCAAGAACGCATCATCACTCGAAGCAAGCCAAGTCTTTCCCGCTGTAAGCGTTTTCATTGGCTTTTTTCACCACACTTCAACTGGTTAACAATCATCCTCGGGAGCACTGGCAAAGCTCAACGCTACGAGAAAACATCCTCAAGGTGGACACATTACGTAACTCGACGACGAAGCTACAAACCCAAATCACTTCACATCTGTTCAGCTTTCACCGCTTTACGAAAAACGGCCGTCAACGAGAATCCATTAGGCCCGTCAACACTTCACAGTGAAGACCTTGACTTACGGAACAAACTTCCAAGCGGCAGTCATAAGAACCCCGGGCCTACGTCTGCAAGATCACCTTCAGACCATCCTGCATCTCAAAGGCAACAACAGGCGACCGGCACCCGCTCAACCGACTGATCGGACGGTCAACACCTCGAGCCTATTAGTTCAACAGGCCACCCTCCAAGCAACGCGTCAACCTAGAGGTATCACTCTCTTACTGGTAAGCCTTGTCTCTTTACTTAAAAACAATAACGTAAAGCCTACCCAGTGGACCGCAGAAGAGTAGGCTATAAACGCAGTGTTTTATAATTCGGTCACACTGACTCTCGTTAAAACGCGTTAGGCCGATGTCCTAATCTGAGTGCCGTTCCAGTACCGTAATTCCGCTTAGCATCTGCTATTGCATTCATATAAATATTTCACATCCGTTTATTTATGTGATAGATTTAACGCAATAAATTCAGACTATAGATTCTCTTTGTAACTGGTGGTGTAAATTACATTAGTAATAATAGCTAACTCGGTTTTCCTTCTCCCCGAGTTCTTCATTTTGACAAAGATCAAGCTTTTCACTCCGCCTTAGGCCTATAGTTTAACGTTGAATCCGAACTAAGCTGCAGCATGGGCAGGCTGAAATTACAATGTCATCGCCCGGACTCGATCTCTCAACTAGCACCCTAGCGTCTTAACCACTAGGATACCTAGGGTGCCCATTTATCTACCAACCCAGCAGACATTCATTTTCATGAGCTAAACACAATTTAATCACACTCCTACGCGAGAATTGGCAAGTAGAAAGTCAAGCCGAATACATTAATCAAAGTTGAGGATCGAATAGTATAACCGCAAACATATATTTTGCAAATATTTGAAACCATCGTGGCAATTAACAAACACACACACACACACACACACACACACATATATATATATAATATATATATATATATATAACCAAATCCACAAGTCAGGAATCTTGGGAAAGTTGAGAATAGTATGACAGCAAAAAATAATAATGCACAAAAACATTCTGCTTGTAGAAATCTTCTAGATTTCTTATTTTCTAATGATCTTTGTGCCATCGGGTGTTACTGTGCTGTCTCTGGTAATGATCTATTTCAGGATTATGAAGAGTAGCGGCGCTAATTTTGTTTCCTGTGGTACTGAGCTGAGCGGCTCTGATGAAGATATTCCTGTAAAGTCCTGCATCCGAACTGGGAAAAATTGAGAATCACATAGTATGACCTGAAAAAATAATGTAAAATATTGTCGTGATAGAGATGGTTGATCAATGTTGCGAGGGATATTGCATAAAGGGGTGGGTTCTAAAATGGAAAAACCGAGAAAAGTATGGGCACAAATGCAAATATTGTCGTGGTAGAGACTGCAAGGGGTAATACACGATGTGAGCATTAAATCTACGAAGAGAATATAAAGACACCATTAGTCGACCAATCAGGACGTCGAAAGCATGGACCCATAATATAGTTGTTACGATTGGTACGCAATTTTATCATATTTTCGCCCAGATACATTGACAACCAATCATTAAACTTACGAACCGCCTATTAGTCTTTTGGGGTGGTGCTTGGGGATCATACATATAAAAGGGAATATTTTCAGCTGGGAATCACAGTAATTATTTTCACCAGTGAATAAACATTCCCTCCGCCATGAATCAAGAACTTTACAGTTTACCGGATTTATATCAAGATGGTGACATTGTAGCGTTGTCCACAATTAATCTTTCTAACGCAGCTGACCGGGATGGATTATTTCCAACGCAAACCGTTGATGATATTTGCAATGACGCTCCTTACGATCCGAGGCAAGGGACTACCGTAGAAATGTAAGTGCCTACAATTTTATTTTTGGAGCCAATTATTCACAAACTTATTTAATGTGCCTGTCAGAAAGAGCACTGTTCTGGATTATTTCATCATATTTATGGAGGGTTGTAGTAATTCATCTCATCACATTAAAAATACTTCATTTAGGTAACCGCAATTATAGATTAGTTTGCAATTATGCTAAAATCCTGTTTTGATTCATTGAATTTTTTTATAGCAATCTTTTGCATGTTTTAAATAATTTTATAAATTCAAATGTTATTCGGAATTATCTCTTAAAGGAACTTCTCTGAGCGGTTGAAAGATATCTTCACATTGTAATACTCTTACTATATGTATACTCTGTATATGTTTTGGATTTTTATGAAAAAAGATTCAGTAGGAACTAATTAATTATTCGTTCTCCTTTAAGGTCCGATGAGGATTTGACACGTGTTATACAATCTTTTCGTTTTGAAGAATCCCATGTCATGGACCTGAATACGGAGGTAGAAGATTTACCGAGCAGTCAGCCCAACGATTGTCACATCATTAACGAAATAATGTAAGTGTTTTTGTTTCGATCTTTTTTTGGGGGAAGAAGGCAATGTATTTTATCAATTTATTAAATGAAAGAAATCATGTTTTTAGTACAATAACCATCTTAAACAACAGAATATACAAACTAACATTATTGGTTACAAATATATATACACACACGAACAAAACATCATACTATACAACGAGTACGCACAATCGGAAAACGGCTTTTTATCTGTCTGCATACCATTTCGTCGTTTCGTTGAGTGTGACACGGGTCGAATAATTTTAAAAAAATTTATAAATTCTTTACCACGTGACATATGCATGAGAAATGAAAGGCAGTACATCCCGCACGTATTACTAAAATATCCTTGTAGCTGGAAGGGGTTCCATACAACTTCGGGGATATGCAACTGATCGAGAAATTTTACAATAACAGGGTCACTCCAGGGTTGAGTTCCGAATGAATCAAAATAGTACATGCGGTCCCTATTTTTAAAATAGATTGCAAACCAATGAATCCCTTCACTACCAATAACATCTGTGTTCACAATAAGACTACCGCAATCTCGCGTAATTGGCAAATTCAATGTTTCATTCTTCGCAAACACACCGCTAAATTTGGAACGTGTGATTCGTTCACTATTCATTACTCTCTGAAATGCATTCGCATCCATTTTAAAAGTCAGTGATACGTCCCTAAATCTGTCAACTTCTATTACGGCTTGTGACTCGAGGGGAGTCAGTACACTAATAAGTGCGTCTAATAGTACACTAATAGTACGCTAATAGGTGCGTCTAACGGCTTGGCGAATTCCAATCTGACTGAGATGTTTCCACTCTGTTGTGGACTTAAGTGTGTATTTACGCTAGCAGATAAGTCAGGTGTGATGTCAAACGGATAAAGGTTAAATTGATCAATGAATTCTTTCTGCGTTACCCCAATCCCTAGCTCATCACAATCACCTGCAATATAGGCCAGATTACTATGTGCTCTCGCGCAAAGGGATAACACAGCGTCTGATGAATAGTCCGTATCCAGTGTTCCTCCCAACGCAACGCCATTAACGTATAGTTATATTTTTAAGGCCGAAATTCTCGAATTTAAGGCATTCTTTTTATATTTTCCATTCGCCGAATTGTGTTCCTGCATTCCAATTAATATCCTTTTACGTAGATTTCCAAGGGCTATGTTTTCTATCTGTTTCGATGCCAACTCTGCTGGCACCGTGTATAGTTTGATTTGTACTCTGTTAATTGGGTATTTTACTGTGGCGTGTAGTAAATTTTTCTCAATTTCTATTTGTTTTGGTGAACTTAATTTCACTCACAGTACGCGGAGGTATGTCTCCATAATGTGAACCACAACGGGTTTTGTTCCCTCTTGATCAGCATCCAGATTTAAGCAGATTTCAGGATTCGTGCGGGTGAGCTTTATTTTCATATCCACCCCAGTCACAAGCAACTTCTCCTGGAATGTGAAATCTGTATGCAGACGTCCAAAACACTCGTATATCTTCTTTTTAGAATTTTTAAATTTGTCCTTTATACTACTTTCGTCTTTAGTTTGATAATATCCCTCGGCACTTAAAAAGGTATCCTTCGCTTCTTTGGAAAAGTTGGACATTTTCCAGATAGGCTCGGAGGTGATAGTACCCCATGCCTGCCGATATGTTGACCTGATTTAAATATACGTCACACTGGTTGAATAAGGAGTGCAGAAAGTTTGTTTCAGGGTATTCAGCTTATTTGTCGTCGCAGTCCGTTCCATCAGAATGAGCTATACGTAGTTTAGCGTACATGTGCACACAGCTTGGATCAAAAAAGTAAGGGCCTGAGCTGGGTATCACGAATTCTATAGGGGCACTCGGGGATCTAATTGTGTTTAAAGGGTTAATTGTAATAAAGTCACTGTGTTCAATAGAAACTTGAGTTGGGGGCATGTCAAAGAGGGACAGCTCCGATTTACAGCATTGTGAACTACACGGATGGATGAAGCGTGCCATGACGAGCTAGAAATAGTGCCTCCTCTCTCGACAAGTAGTAAACAAACTATGATTCATGAGAGCAATGTCCTTAGCTTATATCAGTAAAAAAAATGGTCAACCATAGGCTTCATTCGCTTAGAACACTTCTTTTTTGATATCCTTTTACGTTTAATGTCACGTGGTGGTAATCCCTTCTTCCGGACAGGCCTCTTCTTCTTCCCACCACCACGCATTTTTCTCTTTGTATCTTTGACGATTTCGTCCCGTGTACGCTTTAAGCGTTTTTTTAGAGCTTCTTTAGGTTTAGCCCCAGCCAATATATCTTCTGCAGTGTTAAGACTTGATTGTTGCGCTTTCCTTCCGAGGTATCTGGCACCCCTCTTCAGCAAAGGGACAGCCGTACGTAGTATGGTAGAAAAAATGGATCCAAGTCCACTACCACGCTGGTATCTCATACCTCGATAGACTGTGAAAGGCTTTCTGTCCATTATAACTCAGTGCGTCGAAAGTGCAGCTTCACTGTTAAGCTCCCGTTACCGAATGGGAAATTTTTTCCCTCAATCGTTCTTATATATATTGAGATATTGGTTATTAGATTAGTTGCGACATTCACATAATGGGGTCTGTCATATGTAATACTCAAACTCCTTCCTCTATGGTTGGGAATGTGAGCAATGCGCAGGCGTGCCTGGGTATCCCCAACAAACTGGTGCTCCACTATATTGCTGTAAATATAGCACATGTCTGGGGGTTTATAGCCGTCAACCATTTTCTCCAATTTCAACTGATACATTAGGCTGGACAAGTCGTGTTGTGCCTCGTGAAATGTATCTCTTTGGATGACTGATCGATATCGTCCATCGGTCATAATTTTGAACACTCTTTGGTCTTTAATATTTCGGTTAGCCTGCGATTTTAGGGCCACAGTGCATGCATGGGGATCATTGTTTACGATTTCGTATACTAAATCGCCCGTAAGATTTGAGCTTTTTAAACTTACGTTTAAGTCTCTCACAACATCCTCGGCCTCACCATAGTGACCCGGCCCTAGTGTTACTTCTGTAATACTGTGCATCCCAGTCTGGGCGGTACGCATGGTTTCATCCCGAGTTACCCCGGCTTTTTCACACTCATTACAGTCTCTAAGAATCGTAAAAACGGTATCTTTATAATCAATATTAAAAAGAGGGTGTCCAGCTGAATTTCACATATCCCCACCTCATACGAATCACGACCCAATTCAATGGGTCCATGGAGTCTGTTACAAAGTTGGCTAGTGTGTTGTTAGGGTGTACAGACAGGGACGAGGAGGACGGGAGTGTGACGTAGAAATGGTTAGGAGCCATGTTGCATACTATTTAAGCTTCATTATTGCATCAGCTTTTATATAGGTGTTGAAGCTTTCTGGGTATCCTAGCCATTTCACAGGTACATTTTTCTCTTTCCTGAACCTTTGCTTCCTAAAATTTTTCAATTTTAAACATTTTTCCTAAATTAAATGCCACTTTCTGCAACTCCTCGCGGTAAAAGCCTCCTGCGATTTCTTCCCCATTCAAATCTTCACGTAATACATCATTATCTCACCTTTAGGTCTCATAGCCCTAACTTTAAAATCTCACGTGTCCATCCTTGCTCAAATCCCTTCGCGAATTTATTTCCGAACGCGACAGCCTTACATAATCATTGATTTTGAAACGCGCAGAGTGTGGTGGTGGTGTGTTCCATCTCTTCTCACCTGGGCGCGTACCTCTTTCTAAAACTTCGTTAGGTGTTGTCCAATCGTGCGATGGTGTGAGCGGTTGTAGGATGAGGCCAATGATTCCAGAATGTCTAGAAATGTATGTGTTTTTATGTGTAAAATAGCGGTGCATGCGTTCCTTTATGGTACGTTGAACTCTTTCAGCTAAAGAGCCTTATGTATAGAATTGGTAGTGTAATAGCTGATATTAAACTCTGCAACATGTTCTGAAAGCACGGCCTATAAATTCCTTCCCCATATCCGTACAAAAATAGCCAGGAACCCTGTTTTCTTTCAACACAGCGTTTTGGTGGCTTTAGCAACTGTTTCAGGTGATTTATTTTTCAGAGGAATTAGCCACAGATATCTAGAGAATACATCTATTATGAATAGAATGTAGCGGTAACCATCGTTATACACTGAATATCTTTGCATGTCTGTTAAATCTGCTTGCCAAATAGAGTCAATCGAAGCAGCTGTTGTCTTGGCTGTTTTAAACCTTTTTCTCAGAGGCTTATGAAGTGTATAAGCGTCCTGCTCCCGCAAAAATCTCTCAACATCTTTTTTCCCTACTCCGTAAACACTTCTGTACAGTCTATCTACGCCGTAGGAGGCTGGGTTAGAAATGTCATAATAATCTTCTTAATATGTTAGCCATTTGCGTATTTTAGAGGCACGTGGGTAGGGTTGACCGTTGTTTAACTCTTCTTTCTCCTCTTCAGAGGTGTTACCGCCGGGGTGATGGCGTCTTCAATTGTGTCACGTGCACGCATGTTCCAAGTCTTTTAACCTGTTCAGATTTCCTATCATTGTTTTGGGACATTTATTTGTTGTAGTCTTGCTTTAATATGCTTCCATCCTGATGGTGAGGCCTATCCCACTTTCTCACCAGATCATGGACGATGTCTATGATATTTGATCCCTGTACCTTTGCTCCTTCCACAATGATCTCATTTGTATCGGTCCACTGTATGGCGGGGTCCTCATTCAATAGATTATAAAGACTTAAACCTTTATTCCTCAATGTATGTGGGAGGGTGCTTTTTAATACATGCTCGATATGTTGTGTGACCAACCCATTAATCTTTGGTTGGTCAGCTCTATCACCGGACACAGGTCCTATGTCACCATGTCCATCGTTCCCCGTGCTGTGTCTAATAACCACGGGAATCTCTGTCGGGTTCTTATAATTTTCGTACTCGTGAAGAAATTTCTGCAGAGCTTCTTGGTATAAGATTCTTTTCTCATCAGGTGTTTTTTCACTGTTTAATAGGGCTAGCAATTCGCTTTCCATTCTTTTAAGCCTGCTTTTACGGGGATCTAGATCCGTGTCTGGATTCTTTGAACTTTGCAGTGAAGCATACACCTCGTGTGGAATCACTACCACTTTCTTCATTATATTAATCTAGTCAGTAAAGGACCCAAAACTGAAAATAAGATGGGGAGGAATGACCATCCTCTTTGTACAATAATTCGTTTTTTCTTCCCTACAGTTTGACTTTTACGAGCGAGTGCACGTATTATGTTCTTGTAACGGCGTAGGCGAGCCTTCTGAAGTGGTTTCATTGATACATTGCAATTTATAACGTTAAGACAGATTTCACAGATGCATTTTAAAAAGTCGGAGTCGATATTTTTAGCAAACATCTGCTGCATTGCCCGGGGCAGTCGATGATAGATTTTTATTAATTCATGGTATTTCTTTAGTCTCTTTGTCATTCTGGAATATACACCGTTTCAGGCTCGTTTGGAAATATATTCGTTCTTAGAAGCACCCTAAACTTGTTTCGCGGATGAAGGTCGCAAAGCAAATATCCGTAACGCGTACTTGTAGCTTCTTTATAAACTTCCAAAAACTCCTTACGCTGATTCGGGAACATTTGATTGGCTAATACCCATTGGCGACTCGTGGTATAAATGTATGGGGGTGCGATTTCATAAAATTTATAATTTTTAGAATTCTAGTACATAAACAATCACATGGTGCTTCCGTACGGTACTTATATGTCAAAAGAAGCCATAAATTTGTATTAAAAAAATATTTTAATAAAATATAAAAATAATTGTTGAATATCTTAAAATTAATATATTTTTTATCTGTTAAATTAATATTTATCGTTTCAAGCAAGGGGGAGCGACCGCTCCATCGCTCCATCGCTCCTATACGCCAGTCGCCACTGCTAATACCCCAATTTGTGATGCATCTTTACGTTGCGCGAATAAGACGATATTGTGTATTTAACGACACATCGCGCATGTATCTATATTTGAAAAATAGATTCTGATTGATGAAGAAGACGCTTATGTTAAGATGGTGGGAGAATACTGTAAATGTCTCGGCAAACGTTTTATCCATCTCTAACATGAGATCGTCAATTACAATGACTGTATGTTCATTTCCCTTTAACGAATTAACGTCATATACACCTTTGTGGAACAAAATATCATCTTGGTACTCGTTGAACACTGATTGATACGTCGAATAGCACTTTATGCACAAATTTTGAGAACATCTTTCCCTTTTCTTTAATGATTTTAAGCATAAATACAGTTTTACCATATCCTGTAGGTCCAGATATAATACATGTGGATGGGCTCATGAACCTGAATTTTTCTACAGAATCCATTTCTAACACGTCACACTCCTAAGTGGGTCATTTACAAAATATAATAAATATTTAAGTGATGACCCTTATAGTCTACAGTCTTGCTTTTCTCTTCTCCCACAGAACCGTGAATGACGATGAGGTACCCGCCCAGCGTGTGTACAGGAGAAAGTTCTAAGCCCCGCCCACCTCTATGATCGATCATGTGACTCCTGCTACTACCTGGGCTTCCCTGCGTGCTCAGTTGATCGCAGTAAGCCCTGGATCTCAGACGTGTTTCTCCCGCGTAGACAGAAAATAGTAATGGCTACCTTTAATATTGCGTGTTCGACGTTTATCAAGTAATATTCGGCAAAGTGCCAAAATGTGGTGGACACTGAAAAACTCCTTATTCTACCTTCCTTTGATACTTTTAAGGCTACATTGAATCGTACGAAGGAGCAAGAGGTACAAATTAGTGATGGGACGATTGTCATATTTCATACAATCGCTGTTGCGATTGCGATTGCGATTGTCAGAATTTGAAAATCGCGCGATTGCGATTGCGATTGCGATGTTTTAGCTTTAGCCTCACATAACGCTCATTTATGCTTTAAATATACCTAAACGCGTTACCTACCATAGGGTTAGCTTGATTTTTTAACATTCCAATTTTACATAGAGCAAATAAAGAGGTGTACTTATTGTTATTATTAAACCAATTTTTTATTCTGTTTTCAACTAATTCGCAACCCGTTTTCATTTCTGTTTTTGACTTATTTATTATTTATTTATTATTCCGTATTGTTGTTAGCTAAACTTTCCTTTAAGTACGCATGAAAGAGCAGCTTTCATAGCAACTTTTGTAGAGATTTAAATCTTTTGTTCACAATCGCACTCATTAAATGCGATTGCAATTGCGATTGCGATTGCAAAAAATGTGCGATTTTATCGCGATTGCGATTGCGATGCATCGTCCCATCACTAGTACAAATACTCTACGGCTATTCTGGCGAGAGCATTGTAGGATTTCGTAGTACTAGTGATGTATTGAACTATGTTGTAGGACTACACTTTATAAAAGCTTACATATACCGTGAAGTAGAAGAAACAACACGTGCAGAAGAGAAGCAACGGATATGGATAGTGAGTCTTGTTGATGAGTGGTGTGACAAGCGATATTATGTCATGTTGCATCATACCGAGTACTCGTACCCTGCGACTGAGAACGTTAATTTTGTCATCATGGAGAATCTTAAGTATTTTTACCACTATATTAATATATGTCATGACCAGGTTTGTAGTGAGGTTGTGGCTAATGGTCTGTGTGAGTTTTTAACAGACTTTAGAGACGAGTATCGATTGTTAAACAAAAGGAAAAATATGGGCATATGTTCTCTCAAATAGTGCGCCGGATTGTGAAGGTGTTTAGTTTGTGGAAATGAACGTCTGGTGAGTGATAAAACATTAAATCCGATATTGCTTCATATAGCGGAAAATTTCTCAAAACATCTACCAACATAATGGGATACAAGTATTCATGTTGTGGCTAAAGGTCTGCTTGAGTATTTAACAGAATTTAGAGATGAGTATCGCATGCTAAGCAAAAAGGAAAAATATGGTTATATGTTTCTCTCAAATAGCGCGCCGGAGTGTGAATAAAATGTGTTTAGTTCGTGAAAATCCCCCTATGCAAAAATGTCTGGTGCGTATTCTGGGGAGTGGGAGTGATAAAACATTAAAACCGGTATTACTTCATGTATCGGAAAATTTCTCAAAACACCTACCCAATAAATGGGATACAATTATTCGAACAGCGCCGTACACGTTTCATTAGCTTATGGTGTGACTCACTCCTCCCGTCGAGCCGATCCGTTGCATGTGGTTCACAGTCATCTCAGAGCTTGAACCGACTGGACGTGCGCTCCTCGAATACGATGGAACTTCCTTTGAGCAGCATTCTCAACGCCGTGTACGATGTGTCCGTGACGAAGTCGTTGCGCATTTTCAGGCGTAAATCCGGTGCCATTAACTATGTACTGGAAACGACTTGTAGACAAACAACAAACGGAATGTTGTTTATTTAAGTGGTGAGGCGATAATAGAATCTTCGTGATAGTTGAGAAGTGGAGTGAGGATCGTTATAAAATTCCTGTAGGTGTAGGTACAGAAAGAGAGCAGATTAGTGACACCCCCTCATATGCTGTTGTTTGTACGTTGTGTATAAATAACGATTGGCCATGCATTGATATACGGCTGATGTGGAAAGAATGCTTCTGATAATAACGCTCTTGTCCCTACACGAAACCGTTTCATCCTCGACAGAATGTTTGAAATCGTCGGATTCCGCAAGCTGAAGCCTATATTAGACGCACGTGTTACGGATATGCTTTATTTGATACGGTTCTTGAATACGCATACATCGCTCTGCTCGATGGGTTTACCGAGTGTAGGACTGAGCAAGGTGAGAATGGTCTAGAGCTGGATGCTTATTTAAAAAGTTTAGACTCTTTGAAATATCATGAACTTTGGTACAAAACACTTGAGCGGTACAGGGCTGAGCTCACCTACACCGTTCACCCTGAAGAACTGTTTCTTTATATAATGAGCAGCTGTCGTAACGACTTAGAAGATTATTTCAACTGCCGCTATGCAGTGCGAAGAAGAGTTCACGATTGAAAAGCTCGGGTCGGTAGAAATAAACCCTCGATTGGAAAGGAGTGTTTATAAACTTGTATTTAATAATGATGTTGTGGCTAACGATGACCTCTTTGTGCGTGCTGCTGATTGTATTCTAGGCGTATTTAAAGATAACTTGCCAACTGGATGTAAAGTGGGCACAAAAATAGTACTGAACGATATGAAGGCCATTTATATAGAGTACAGGTTTCCCCATAACTTGAGCGGTGAAATAATATTAAACCACGTATACTGCGTAGTGCAAAGCAATAACGATGTGATTGTGAGTTTAGTGTTTTGCGCAGTAGAACAAAGTGAATGTATTTATTTTCAATATATTTAATTATTTAACATAATTGTGTGTGTGTATATATATATATATATATATATATATATATATATATATATATATATACACACATATATATACACTACCGGTCAAAAGTTTAAGTACACCTACTAATTTCCAATGTTTTGTTGCTTAGTTCATGACATAAACTTCAAATGTAAACTTAATAGGTACTAGAGATGAATTTGCTTACCTGGCTTTCATATTGTATGCTTCAGTGCATCTGCCCTATGCAGTGTGTTGTAATACAGAAGCTTCTTCAAAATAGCCTTGAAAATTTGTTAATTGACGTCTAGCATGCAACCTAAAATTAATGCCATTAGCCCTGCACAAAGGTCCAAAAACAGTTTAAAAGTCTTTACTACCGTATAACAAAGTGAATGTATTTATTTTCAATATATTTAATTATTTAACATAATTGTGTATATATATATATATATATATATATATACACTACCGGTCAAAAGTTTAAGTACACCTAATTTCCAATGTTTTGCTGCTTAGTTCATGACATAAACTTCAAATGTAAACTTAACAGGTACTAGAGATGAATTTGCTTACCTGGCTTTCATATTGTATGCTTCAGTGCATCTGCCCTATGCAGTGTGTTGTAATACAGAAGCTTCTTCAAAATAGCCTTGAAAATCTGTTAATTGACGTCTAGCATGCAACCTAAAATTAATGCCATTAGCCCTGCACAAAGGTCCAAAAACAGTTTAAAAGTCTTTACTACCGTAGTGTTTCTTCAGGAGTATGTTAATACATGTGATCAGTTATTAACATGCGCTGCAGGTCTTTACATATAAAACCCTTGCAGAGGAGCTAACTGTGTAGTTTAAGGTATATTTCTGTTTCAAAAAGCAAAAATGGGTGCCAAAGCTCAGTTAACAACAGAAAAAAGACAGTCGATTGTAACTTTGAGGAATGAGGGCCAATTACTGAAGCAAATTGCAAAAAAATTAAGAGTTTCTGTGAATGCGGTTGCTTGTGCCATTAAACGGTACGAAGAAACTGGTCAAAATAAGGACAGAAAAAGGTCAGGGCGACCAAGAACCACAACAGACTCAGAGGACAAGTATATCCGAGTCACCAGTCTGCGCAACAGACGCCTCACAGTACCTGAAATCAAAGCCCAGCTGAACAACTCCAGAAGTACAATAGTTTCAACATCAACTGTTCAGAGAAGACTAAGAGAGGCAGGATTAAAAGGACGAACTGCAGCAAAGAAACCACTGCTGAGATTCCAGAACAAAAAGAAAAGGCTAGTCTTGGCTAAAAACACCAAAAATGGACTGCTGAGCAGTGGAAATTTGTCCTTTGGACTGACGAATCAAAGTTCGAAGTTTTTGGATCCAAACGCAGAGTATTTGTGCGGCGCAGAGCGGGTGAAAGAATGACACAGCAGTGTATTGTGCCAACAGTGAAGCTCGGTGGAGAAAGTGTGATGGTCTGGGGATGTTTTGGAGGGGAGCAAGTTGGAGATCAACACAAAGTCACTGGAATACTGAAACAACGTGGCTATCACAGCATTCTACAGTGCCATGCCATCCCATCTGGACTGCGACTAGTTGGCAAGACAACGATCCTAAACACACTTCCAAGCTGTGCCAAAATTACCTGAAGCAGAAAGAACGGCAACGTCAGCTCACAGTTATGGAATGGCCAGCAAAGTCCCCGAATGTGAACACCACCGAGCTAGTGTGGCATGAACTGGATCGACAAGTGAAAGCCAAGCAGCCATCCAGTGTTCAGAAATTCTGGGAACTCTTGCAAGAGTGCTGGCAGCAACTTTCACCGGACTATCTTCTTTCTCTTGTTGAGTACATGCCTCGAATTTGTTCTGCTGTAATTGCTGCTAGAGGAGGCTATTTTGATGAATCTAAAATTTAGACTTTGCTTTTGGTAAATTGTCCTGATTTGTTGCTATTTAAGTTCCCATGTTTGTACTTATGAACTTGTGTCATGATAACTTAGTTAATAAATGAAAAATTGTAAACAAAATTTGAAATTTATGAATATTTCAGGGTGTACTTAAACGTTTGACCGGTAGTGTATATATATATATATATATATAATATATATATATATATATATTTCTCCTGTACTGCTATATTGATGGCTATACGTTTTGTATTTCTTTTTTTTTTTTAAATTTTGTGCAGTAGAAGATAAAGTGTATGTATTTATTTTCAATATATTTAATTATTTAATATAATTATGTGTGTGTACTGTATATATATTTCTCCTGTACTGTCATAATGATGTTTATATTTTTTATTTTTGATTATATACATATTCCTCGTTCATATTTCTTATACTATTTTTATTTTTTATTTTTTTTTATCATTCCAATGTATATTTATTTTCTATATATTTACAATATTTCGTCTAAATAAACGGAATGATGTAATGGGTTTTATTTAATTCTTTTGGTTGTAAACGATAATTAATTATACCAAATGGCTGGTTACGCCTTCTAAACCGACTGACAGATTTCTAAGCCAACTGTCAAGAATATATGCTTTAATTAAATAAATAGCACAATCTGGCAACTCAACCTGAACAAGCCATTTACGCCTTCTAAGCCAACTGGCGGAATTGTAAGCCAACTGTCAATAATATATGCTTTAATTAAATAAATAGCACAATCAGGCAACTCAACCTGTACAAGCCATTTACGCCTTCTAAGCCAACTGGCGGATTTACACCTAATAAGACAGCGGGCGCTCAGATGAAGTCTTAATATGCACTTGGCTCCTGCCAGGTGAACACCTCTCTTCTCTCTCCTCCTCTCTTTCTCTTGGGGGATAACTCCGCCTCCAAGTTTCATAACCCCTTGTTGCTCTTGCAAAAGTCTCCCTCCCCCTTTGCATACCCCCCCCCTTCATTGCATAACTTCTCTCCCTTGTTGCATAACCGTTTGCAACATCTTACAACATTGATCATTATCTCATTGCAACATTCATACACTCGTCCATTTTGCGTCCATACTACCGGCCATTACAGAGGTCCTCCCCGACCAATCCATCGTCCAGGAAAAGTGTCATTTAAAAACACTTTAACATTGCAAGCAAAGTAAGGGGGTGCTCATCCTCTTGAAAGAAAGCTCTTTGTAGCAGGCCAGGATTTTCCTGCAATTGCGGAATAAAGAACTGTCGTAACGTGTTAAGGTACGAAATGCCGGTGACATGCCGGTTTATCAAAAAAATAGGGTCCATAAATGCGGGAACTTGACAGGTGAATTCCTTTCATGTTCACACAGCTCATGAGGATTTTCCTCTCCCCAATTCCTACAATTGTGCCGATTAACATTGCCCGATATGTGAAATGTAGCCTTGTCATTATTCTGGAAAATAGGGTTTATTCTGAAAAGAAAAGAAAGTGACAATCAATATTCACAACCAACTGAAACGTATACGTTTGACCTTGTATTTATTAAAAACTATTTCATTATTTCAATTACCAAAAAGGTTATTCGACTTTCTTTTTGCTATATTAATTTTGGGACACCCGTGTGTGTTGTATATATATATATATATATATATATATATATATATATATAACCTCGTTAACCTCGTTGCTGTTCCGTGCGTTGGTCTCTCTTCACACGAAGGTCAAGCTGGTGGCGTCGACTCTAGGTTTGGCTTGGTGGAGGAGCGAGTTGCTTTCTTGCGCTCTCCAACGTACATAGCCAGGTACACCCGGCTCATCTTGTACCGTTCTGAGCCAGGCATCTAGTCTTCTCTTGAAGACTTCAACCCCTGTAACGTTTGTGAGGTCCTTTGAAAGCTGGTTAAAAAGTCTTGGCCCCCTGACATCCACACTATTTTCCTTTAGTGTTGAGGAGGTCCCTTGTCGGCCTTTAATTTCGGAACACTACACATTCTGCCTTTCCTATTTTCCAGTGTTGTTTGAATGGTAATTGGGTTTAGTTTGAGTTTGGTATCAGTTTTTCGATCATTTTCCATATATACAGTATATGATAGATTACGGTGTACCTCTCTTCTTTCCAGGGAGTACAGATTCAGTTTACGTAGTCTTTCCCAGTAGTTGAGTTCTTTGCAGCCATCAATCTTGCCTGTGAAATGTCTCTGCGTTTCTTCTAGTTTATTAGTTTCTTCCTTTTTATATGGGGACGTCAAAACTGAGCAGCATTCAAGTTTTGGTATAATCAGTGTTTTTAGCAGAGGAATCATTACTGTCCTGTCCCTTCTTTTGAACGTTCTTAGTACCTGTCCCGCTACTCTTTTTGCTTTATTTATCGCTATCTGATTTTGTGTTTCGAATTTCGCATCATCGGTCATTATTTCCCCGAGATCTATGGCTTTCGTGCTTCTCTGAATTTCCTGTCTATCTGGAGCATAATATGCAGTCTGTTTAATTTACTCTTCTCTACCATATCTCAAGAGCTGAAATTTCTCGGTGTTAAATGTCATGTTGTTGTCTCCTGACCATTTGTATATTTTGTTCGTGCCCTTCTGCAAGGCCTCCACTTCATTTACATCGCTGATTTTTCTGCTGATCTTTGTATCGTCTGCAAAGGATGTTACTATACTGATGCTGTTTACTCCGCGGTCTATGTCTGTTAGCATGATAATGAATAAGAGTGGGAGTGGGGCCAGTACTGTCCCTTGTGGTACTGAGCTACGTACTTCGATTCTGATGATGATATACCTTGAATTCTGACGACCTGTAGACGTTCTCTGAGGAAGTTGTAGATCCATTTTACCACTTTGCCTGTTATTTCCATATATTTCATTTTATGTGCTATTATACCTTGATAACATTTGTCGAAAGCTTTAGCAAATTCCGTGTATATGACATTGTAGTTGTCATTGTCTTCCAGTGCATCTAGGATACTGTTGTGTTCTATTAGTTGTGATATGCATGATCTACCTGATCGGAATCCGTGCTGATTTTTGTTGAATCTTTCCAGTGTCTCCAAGAAATCATAAATTATATATATATATATATATTAGTGATGTAGCGGATGTCATTTTTTTCACATCCGCGGATGCGGATGCGGATGAGGATGTTTGATTTCAACATCCGCGGATGCGGATGTCTACATTTTCGTTATTTTTTAGGATATATTCGAGATGTGTTGTGTTTAACGTATATAATAAGTTATTATATAGAGAGAGCTGTAGCTATAATGTAGTATAAATAATTGATTAATTGTACAATAATTGCTGTACTTTTCTCTGAACATATAAAATAATATCAAGCATCTAACTAATATAGAAATCAATTAGTGAATTCGTCTGCAAATAAATTCGTTATATTTTGTTGAGTTTCAGCCACAATTAGAAACCATAATTGTGTTACCAGGATGCGGGACGTGAACCAACTCAAATGCACCCCACCGACCTCTTTCCCCAACCTCCACCCTTATAGAAAGAGATCTTTAATTAGCTTGATAACTATTTATATTAAGTTTAAAGTTTTATTAGGCATATTTATAAATGAGTAATTAAAATAAAGTAAACTAAGATGTTCATCGTTTAATGTTCAAACTTAATTATAGGAAGGTTATGCTTAAGGAACATTAACTTTTCTGCCTTTTCTGCTGCCAGTCTGTTTCTCTTTTCATCATATATTAATCCAGCACTGCTAAATAATCTCTCGCTTGGTACGTTTGTTGGAGGACAGGCTAAATGTTTCCTTGCAAGTTTACTCAAGTATGGATAGATATTCTGCGTATTTTTCCACCAACTAATAGGATTGTCACATGCAGCCAGGCGTTTTTCTTGGTGATAGCTCTCGATCATTTTTACTACATCTTTTGACATCGCGTAGGTCTCGTCACTGCTGCTTGACTCAAGAAACTGAGAGACAGATTCTGTGATAGATTTGCTTGTTGAAGGTGTTGGTTCTGTCACTGAAACTTTTATTCTTTTGGTGGGTGGCGAAGCGACAGATTCAAGAGATTGAAGCTCTTCAACTGCTTTGCCAAGTGATGATTTAACTCGTTCTAATGTACTAGGTGAAAATAACTTAGCTTTGTAACGTGGATCTAAGTAGGTTGCAAGAGCGTAACTTCATACAAGAACAGCCTCTCGTCTTGTCGCTTGCATCACTTTTGCGCACAATGAACTAGTTCTATTAATATAGTAGAATTTGATAATTTCCGCTTATTAATGACGTTTTATCTCAACGGTCCACATCCGCACGACATCCGCAGCCCAAAGTGCGGATGCGGACGCGGATGCGGATGCGAGAAAATGTGCGGATGTTCCGCGGATGCGGATGCGGATGTGACCTACATCACTAATATATATATATATATATATATATATATATATATATATATATAACCTACTGAAGCCAGGTTGCCACGATAAGGTAACCATTAGAGATAAATTAGTATGTATTTCACACTGCCACGAAAAGAGGTTCTCGGGAATTGAAGATTTCACAAAAGTTGGAATTACTGGACTTTGGCGAGCAAATCAAAGTCAAAGGAAAATTGCGCGAAAGCTTTGCATTCCTTTATCAACAATTAACAGTCATTGTATATTTCAAGAATACCCAGCCAAGAACAGTTGCTGGTCGTCCTGGTCACTCAAGTGCATCTGAAAGAGCGTTTCATGTCACCAGAAGGCGTACGGAAACGAACCCTAGCCAAATCGCTGCTGAATTGGTTGTCCAAGTTAAGGTTAACTCTAAGGCCATCACACAATATCTTCACGACATGGGCTACTATTACGGAGCAGCTAGAAGGAGGTCCATGCTTATCTCTTGCAACATTGCTCGTCGGAAGCAGCAGGCAGCATCGATGGTTAAACACGAGTCTGCCTTTTGGAACACCGTAATTTTTCCGGGGGAGTCTCCTCCGTTTGCTTTATTTTCAGACAGTGGATGTGTACAGATATGGAGACGTCCCTCCTCAGAATTTCCTCAAAGGTATCTGCAACTACGATAAAACATGAAAGATGTTCTTTAATGATATGGGATACAACTTTTAGCAATGGGCGAACAGAGCTGATAGTCTAGACAGGAACTGCTATTTCAGTCAGATATGTAAAGATCCTAGAAGAGTAGCTGTTATCCATTTATTCCACTGAAAATGTATCTCCATGTCAAAGTGTATTCATGGAAGATGGTGCCCTAGTTTATACCACTCGTGCTGGCAGCCATGGAATTGAACATCTTCTATGGCCAGGTCAATCCCCGAATATAAATCCAATAGAACATGTATGGTACATAATAGATTGCCATTAATTAAAGGTAACCAAAACTTGCATCCATAAAAAACCTCGTCAAACCTATAAAAAAAGAATGGGGTGCATTAGCTAAAAAACAAATAGCAAAGCTCATCAACAGAAAGCCTGAACGTGTGTCAGCTTTACACACTGAAAAGGAAAGGAGGAAGCAACGTTATTCTAAATATTGTATATTAATTCAACAAATTTACTATTATTTATGGACTTTTATTCTCAAATAAAAAATCGTTAGAAAAACCAAAGGTGTCTCTAACTTATGTCAATCCTCTAGAATATATTACGAGTTATGAGTTTTACACAAACGAAGATATATTTCTGTCCTGCTTTTGTTTATTGTGAATTATTTATATATATATATATATATATATATATATATATATATATATATATATATATATAGATATATATATATATATATATATATATATATATACTGTATATATATGTATGTATAAATTCCTGATTCACTGGAAAGTAATGAAAACTATGATGTACTATACACAGACTTTCCTAAAGCGTTTGACAAGTGTGACCACGGAATCATAATACATAAACTGAAATATATGGGAATAAAAGGAAAAGTAGGGAAATGGATATATAATTTCCTTAGTGAGCGGCGGCAAGTTGTTACAGTAAAAGGAGCATCTTTATCAGAATCAGAGGTCCTCAGCTCAGTACCACAAGGAACAGTATTAGCTCCACTACTCTTCATAATCATGCTAACTGACATAGATGAGGAAGTTACCAGAGACAGCACAGTAACATCCTTTGCGGATGACACAAAGATCAATAGAAAAATAAGAAACCCAGAAGACATAAGATCCCTACAAACCGAGATAAACAGAATCTACAAGTGGACGGACGACAACAATATAAAGTTTAACACTGAGAAATTTAAGCTATTACGGTACGGAAAAGAGAAGACCTAAAATCCATGGAATATTATACCCCAAATGGACAGGAAATTCAGAGAAATCCCCAGAGCAAAAGATTTAGGGGTTGTAATGACGGATGATGCGAAATTTGAGACAAAAAATAAGATAGCAGTAAACAGAGCAAAGAGAATAACGGGACAGATATTGAGAACCTTTAAACGAAGGGATAGGAATGTAATGATTTCTCTACTGAAAACCCTGATAATACCCAAATTGGAATACTGCTCGGTCCTAACATCCCCATATAAAGAAGAAGACATTAGACAGCTGGAAGGGATCCAGAGAAGCTTCACAGCCAAGATCAATGGGTGCAAAGAACTAAATTACTGGGAAAGGTTACGCGAACTAGACCTATACTCACTGGAAAGGAGAAGAGAGAGATACACTATTATTTACACTTGGAAAATAATGGAGAAACTAGTCCCTAATCTTACTCTGAACCCTATAACTCCCCAAACAACGGTGGACAGTAGAAACGGCAGACTGTGCCGTATTCCCAAATTGAAGGCGAGACAGGGCACATCCTTAACCCTGAAAGAAAATAGTTTTGTAGTGAGAGGACCAAAACTGTTTAATCAGTTACCCAAAGACCTAAGAAACACAAATGGAGTTGCAGTGGAAATCTTCAAAAGAAGACTAGACGCCTGGATCAAAACAATCCCCGATGAGCCGGGCGTACCTGGCTATGTGAGGTGGAGAGCGCAAGAATCAAACTCACTACTTCACCAGGCCAATTCGAGAGGAGGGGCGACAAGCTTGACCTTCGCGAAATGAGAGATCATCACGCGAAACCTTTGTAAGGTTGTAAGGTAAAAGTATATAAAATGTTTACGTTAATTCAAGGTTTTAGTTTAAATGAAAAGCGTGAAAGTAATTGCTCTTTAGAAATGAATTTGGAGTAGGTTAATTACCGTCTACATTACATAGTAACCTAATATTTCAAAGTATCATCACTTTTATATAAAAATAAGTTTGACACAATTGAACAGATGAGGTTTGAGATGATAAATGTATATTGAAGTTTGGTTACTTCGAAAGCTAAGTTTGAATATATAATATATATATAATATATATATATATATATTATATATATATATATATATATTAATAATGTTATAATGTTTCAGACCAACAAAGACCCTAGGATCCACTCATGGCTGGTCTACCTAACTGTATGTCCTCCGTGGTGGTGGAGGGGACCTACAATTTTACGTGGGTTCCGAACCACAAGAACATAAGAAACTTATTTAAAAACTGCGGGTAAATTGGCAACGACCAATTTTTACGAAACTAAATAATTATCAATTAAAAATAATTAATTATCGGTTTAAAACTAAAGATAGAATCTCTCGGTCCAGAGGAGCAAGTCATAATAGACTACTATCCACAAATATGTTACATTCTATATCTATTTATAACGGACATGCAAATATATCAGATCCAAAGAATCCGGTCAATTTCATTACGGTATCCATCAAGTCACGGTCCATATCGATTGCGGACCAAGTCAAAATTTACAACCATATACATTATCAATTTAAAATAATTAATTATCGATTTAAAACTAAAGATAGAATCTCTCGATCCAGAGGATCAAGTCATAATAGACTACTATCTACAAATATGTTACACTCTATATCTATATAACGGACATGCAAATATATCAGCTACGCTTGTTAAATCTTTCCCTGACATACTATACGCAAAATTACCGTTACGCGAACCTATATGCATAATTTTGCACTTATCCACGTTAAATCTCATTTGCCATGTGACTGACCAATCAACGATTTTATTCAGATCTTCCTGAATTTTACCTCTATCTTCGTCATTAATCGCCCTACCACCCAGCTTCGTGTCATCCGCAAACTTTGAAACTGTACTGACTAGGCCGACATCTAAATCGTTAATATATATAAGAAAAAGCAAGGGGCCCAATACAGAACCCTGAGGAACGCCACTCGCTACATTAGCCCAACACGACTCCGCTCCATCAACGACCACCCTCTGTTTCCTACCTCGCAACCATTCTTCTAGCCAATTTATTACTACACCCCTGATTCCATGAGCCTTAGTTTTTTCAATCAGTCTTTTGTGCGGCACGGTGTCAAACGCTTTTTGAAAATCTAAATACACTACATCAACCGCCCGATGTCTATCGTAAACGTTAACCACGCTTTGGAAAAATTCTAAAAGATTAGTTAAGCAAGATTTGTTTCGCCTAAAACCGTGCTGCGTATTTCGGACCAGATTATGCACTTCTAAGTGTTCGACTATACGATCCCTAATTATTGATTCCAGTAGCTTACCTACAACAGACGTTAAACTGATAGGCCTATAATTTCCCGCCGCACCTTTATCGCCTTTCTTAAAGATAGGTGTTACGTTTGCTAACTTGAAATTATCTGGTACGCACCCCTCAGAAATAGACCCATTAAAAATCTTTGTTAGCGGCACAACAATGCTATCTTTTAATTCTTTGGGATATATGGAATCCGGACCCGGTGATTTACGCGTTTTCATTTTATCAATATAGCGCATTACTTCCCCTTCACTAACGACAATATTATCCAAAATATTACCATTATCAAAAGGTATTATGTCTATGACCGTAGGGATATATATATATATATATATATATATATATATATATATATATATATACGATTTAGATGTCGGCCTAGTCAGTACAGTTTCAAAGTTTGCGGATGACACGAAGCTGGGTGGTAGGGCGATTAATGACGAAGATAGAGGTAAAATTTAGGAGTTATAGTCACTGGTGATTTAAAAGTAGCGAAACAAAGTACAGCGGCGGTCAATAAGGCGAACAAAGTGTTAGGTTTTATAGCTCGAAATTTTGAGTACAAATCGCACGATATTATAGTTCCTCTTTATAAATCATTAGTTAGACCTCATTTGGAGTACGCGGTCCAATTTTGGAATCCGCATATGCGCAAAGATATAGACAAAATCGAAAGAGTTCAAAGACGAGCAACTAAGATGATTCCGTCTCTTAGTTCAAAGTCGTACGAGGATAGGCTTAAAGAGTTAAATTGACTACACTCGAGACTAGGAGGTTAAGGGGTGATCTAATCCAGGTTTTCAAATTATGAATGGGTTTGATAACGTAGATAGAGATAGCTTTTTCGAAATATCTCAATATAATAGGACTAGAAATAACGGGTGTAAGTTGACAAGTAGAAGGTTCGAGACAGCAGTTGCGAAAAACTTTTTTACGCATAGAATAGTAAATAGCTGGAATAGTTTGCCGGTAGAAGTATAGTAGCACGTCTATAAACATGTTTAAGAATCGATTGGACGCGCATGTTGATAGAAAGGGTATAGTTTAAGGTAGTAAAATTAAGGCTTTGTGGGGATAGATCCCACAGCTCAACACAAGTGTTGTGGGATAGAGGGAGGCAGCGTCTTGGGTTAGGGGATACTCTCTGTCCTTACACACCCCATTTAAAGAGATTCCTCTGCCGAGCGGTGCCCCCCATAGTACTGTGAGGTATTGAAAAACTCATGATCTTCACTTGCCCGACAAACACCTTTAAATGGGAGACCCATAATGGGTGCACACACATTTCTACATTACTGTACAGTCTTTACAGCCACACCTACACTTTTCCTCGTAAGTGTATATATTGTAATGTATATGGTTGTAAATTTGACTTGGTCCGCAATCGATATGAACCGTGACTTAATGGATACCATAATGAAATTGACTGGATTCTGTGGATCTGATATATTTGCATGTCCGTTATATAATAGATATAGAGTGTAACATATATTTGTAGATAGTAGTCTATTATGACTTGATCCTCTGGATCGAGAGATTCTATCTTTAGTTTTAAATCGATAATTAATTATTTTTAAATTGATAATGTATATGGTTGTAAATTTTGACTTGGTCCGCAATCGATATGGACCGTGACTTGATGGATACCGTAATGAAATTGACCGGATTCTTTGGATCTGATATATTTGCATGTCCGTTATAAATAGATATAGAATGTAACATATTTGTGGATAGTAGTCTATTATGACTTGCTCCTCTGGACCGAGATATTCTATCTTTAGTTTTAAACCGATAATTAATTATTTTTAAATTGATAATTATTTAGTTTCGTAAAAATTGGTCGTTGCCAATTTACCCGCAGTTTTTAAATAAGTTTCTTATGTTCTTGTGGTTCGGAACCCACGTAAAATTGTAGGTCCCCTCCACCACCACGGAGGACATACAGTTAGGTAGACCAGCCATGAGTGGATCCTAGGGTCTTTGTTGGTCTGAAACATTATAACATTATTATAACATTATATATATATATATATATATATATATATATATATAGTATACGCATAAAACGTATAAGCGTGTCAGAGGTTCCCAATAGAATTAAGTTTTGAAATATCTGATGTTCTATCGTTGGTTTATTAATGTAAGCTTTTTTTTTAACATATTTTTAAAACTTTTCCTCGTAAAACACATTTAATATTTCATAAATAAAGTTCTGATGTATAATTTTTTTTTTAATTTTCATTCAATCATATCTTGACTATATTGCGACAATATATCAAATTCATATTAAATCTCAAAACATGTTCATTAGTTAATCGGAAGTTAAGAAATGTATCGCCTCGAACTTATTTAGAAGGTAATGGAAAAATACATGTTCAGAAATGTGTTTCAATTTGAAACACTGTTTTTTCACAGTGTGAATGAATGTGCTGAAAGAGAACGCCTTTTACCTAACCTTTTCTTAATTCCTGTGACAAAACATATCGTTTATATATATATATATATATATATATATATATATATATATATATACAGGGTGTTTCAGGAGGAAAGGTCAATACTTTGGGAGGTGATAGTATCGGTCATTGTGAGAAAAAAAGTTCATATGAACATGGGTCTAATTCTGAATGGTTACGGAGAGTAGTATAGCCGCAAAAGGGGAGAGTGCAAGAATGTTGCAGGTTATTATGTAATGTTGCAAAGGGGGGTGGGGTTGTTGCAAAGGGGGGTGGGGAAAACTTGGAGGCGGCGTTATCCCCCAAGAGAGAGAAGAGGAGAGAAAGGAGGAGAGGTGTTCACCTGGCAGGAGCCAAGTGCACATTAAGACTTCAGCCGAGTTGTCGTTGTTTTATAGGCTCCTAATCAGCCAGTTGGCGTAAATGGCTTGAGTTGCCAGATACCGCGATACCATTGTATACATTATTATAGACTTCTAATCAGCCAGTTGGCTGTAAATGGTTGTCAGATACCTCTTTTTAGCAGTATTATTGCATACATTATTATTATATACGCCTAATCAGCCAAGGGGGGAGAGGTAAACATGCAGGAGGTACACATGCAGGAGGCACACACACATGCAGGAGGTACACATGCAGTAGTTACACATGCAGGAGAGAGAGAGCTGAAGGAGGGAGAGAGACGCCTGTAGGAGAGAGAGAGAGAGAGAGAGCTGAAGGAGGGAGAGAGACGCCTGTAGGAGAGAGAGAGAGAGAGACGCCTGAAGGAGAGAGAGAGAGAGTAGTTGCCTTTAAGGCATATTATTTTCGTTTTCCTAACCTAAGAGGCCACTAAGGGGTTTACCAAAGGGCCAAAAAAAGAAGGACCAGAGGTCCTTGCTCGGCTGGAGCCGAGCTGGGAATGAGTCTTCACCAGCTTCTCGATCTTTTATAAGCCTCTATTCTGGCTGAGTTGCCAGATCACGCCTTGTATTGGGGTGCTGAGTTGCCAGATCGCACCATGTATTCTAATAAGCATTGTGTACCACAATATGGTAGATGAATTAAATAATTACACACTTAATTGAAATATAGATGTATATAGTGTTTTACAATAGATGTATATAGTGGATTATATGCAAAATATAACATTAACTTGAGCTTCCTTGAAGTTGAAATTATCGAAACAAATAACGTAGTTATCCATAATTCAACCAACCATAGAAAACAGAATTATATATTTATATATATATATATATATAATTCTGTTTTCTATGGTAGATGAATTAAATAATTACACACTTAATTGAAATATAGATGTATATAGTGTTTTACAATAGATGTATATAGTGGATTATATGCAAAATATAACATTAACTTGAGCTTCCTTGAAGTTGAACTTATCGAATTTTCATGTTTCAGAAAGATTTACGCGTTAATAGAATTAGTAAAGTTACCCAATAAATAAATCGTTAGACAGAAATGATTTTTATAAGGGATACCCAACTAATTATGCACCAATCAATAAATAATAGCAAACGTGAATAAAGAGTTCCAATTCATGTGAATGAGAACTAAAATTTTAGTTATTGTATTATCATAAGACTACATCAATATTTACTATAAATACGAGTATATTTAATATTCTTCATTAACAAAAGCTTTAAAACCAGATCTCTAAAATATTTTCATGATTCCGCGATACAATTCGAAACACATGAGCTTCATCCCTGCGAAGAAAATTGAAAAACGAAATTTAAAGAAACGAAGAAAGTTGGAAATACCCAAAACATAATCCGATAGTGTATAACGTTGCAGTATTCGCTTGAAGAAAGGAGAGGTTGCAAACTCTACTTGAATAAATGTAATTACCTAAACTGCACGCGAAGGAGTTTAAATAGATCCAGCAAATAAAGCCTTTGAACAATGATTTCATGTTTCAGAAAGATTTACGCGTTAATAGAATTAGTAAAGTTACCCAATAAATAAATCGTTAGACAGAAATGATTTTTATAGGGGATACCCAACTAATTATGCACCAATCAATAAATAATAGCAAACGTGAATAAAGAGTTCCAATTCATGTGAATGAGATAACTAAAATTTTAGTTATTGTATTATCATAAGACTACATCAATATTTACTATAAATACGAGTATATTTAATATTCTTCATTAACAAAAGCTTTAAAACCAGATCTCTAAAATATTTCATGATTCCGCGATACTTTCGAACACATGAGCTTCATCCCTGCGAAGAAAATTGAAAAACGAAATTTAAAGAAACGAAGAAAGTTGGAAATACCCAAAACATAATCCGATAGAGGAAAGGATTTCCGAGAATCTGCCCAACTCGGTCGACCATATTTTACCTTTCTACGAGTCAAATCAACAAAACCTCACCTCACTCCTTGTTTCAGCATTCATTCATTTCACGTGTTTTGTGAATTTCATCCCATATATATATATATATATATATATACCCTTTGGATAACCTTTGGTTAGCTTCCGCCCGAATTGTTCATTCTGACGAAGGTCAAGCTTTCCACTCCACCTTAGACCTACAGTTTAACGTGGAACCATCAACAGCCCAGCGTCTTAACCACTAGGACACGTAGGGTACCCATTTATCTGCCAACCACTTTTTTATTATGTGTAATGACCACCTTAGACCTACAGTTTAACGTGGAACCATCAACAGCCCAGCGTCTTAACCACTAGGACACATAGGGTACCCATTTATCTGCCAACCACTTTCTTTTATTATGTGGAATGACCACCTTAGACCTACAGTTTAACTCCGAACCATCAACAGCCCCAGCGTCTTAACCACTAGGACACGTAGGGTGCCCATTTATCTGCCAACCACTTTATTTTATTATGTGTAATGACCACCTTAGACCTACAGTTTAACGTTGAAACCGAATGTTATTTTTAAAATATAATTATGATATATTTCTTTATACCCTCTCGATTACATTAGTGACTAATGATGCGGGAAATTGAGTAAATGGAAATATTATTTTCTCGAAAACTATGGGTGATAGAAAACTTCTGAAACCATATTTGGAATCAATATCAAAAGTTCTATACGAATCACCAAATAATTTTCAAAGGAGAATAAGAGCATTAATTCTATTAGTGAAAATATAAAGATGCAATTACTCGTCCGTACCCGTTATAGCGGAATGGTACACGTCATAGCTCCACCCAGCTACATCGGCAGCCAATCACGACGAACATCTGGTCTTTTGGGCGGAGCTTGGCGAATGTGCATATAAAAGGGGATATTTTCAGTTGGGAGTAACAGTAGCTATTTTCGCATCAGTGAATAATCATTCCTCAACCATGGACCTGTACGTCTCCCCAGATTTGTATGAAGAAAGTGATACTGCAGCATTAACCGCAATTAGTCTTTTCAATGCGATTGATTGTGGCGAATTATTTTCGACGCAAACCGTAGAAGATATTTGCAGTGACGCTCCTTACAATCCGACGCAAGGGACTACCATAGAAATGTAAGTGTCCATAATTCGATTTTATATATATATATGGAGAGTTGTAGTATTTCGTCAAATAGATACTAGTCAAAAATGTCAATCAATGTTATTTCCCCATCATGCTAAAATCGAAATTGGTAATCGAACCAAAGATATCTTCACATAATGGGGATCTGTCTGTATACTCTGTATATGTTTTAAAAGCATTATTCCTTTAAGGTCCGATGAGGATTTGACACGTGTTATACAATCTTTTGAAGAACCTCGGAATATGGATGATATACTGATCAGTCAGCAGTGTCACACATCCTCCACCATGGACCTGTACGTCTCCCCAGACTTGTATGAAGAACGTGATACTGCAGCATTAACCACAATTAGTCTTTTCAATGCGATTGATTGTGGCGAATTATTTTCAACGCAAACCGTAGAAGATATTTGCAGTGACGCTCCTTACAACCCGACGCAAGGGACTACCATAGAAATGTAAGTGTCTATAATTAGAATTTTATATATATATGGAGAGTTGTAGTATCTCGTCAAATAGATACTCGCCAAAAATGTCAATCAGTGTTATTTCCCCATTATGCTAAAATCGAAATTTTTATGGCGTTCACTCCTCGAACCAAAGATATCTTCACATAATGGGGATCTGTCTGTCTGTATACTCTGTATATGTTTTAAAAGCATTATTCCTTTAAGGTCCGATGAGGATTTGACACGAGTTATACAATCTTTTGAAGAATCTCGGAATAGGGAGGGTATACTGATCAGTCAACAATGTCACACCGAAATAATGTAAGTGTTTTTCGATCTTTTTGGGATAAGAAGACACAATATATTTTCATAAATTTATTAAATGAAAGAAATCAGTACAATAAACGAATATACCGTTACAAATATACGAACAAAAACATTATAATATACAACGAGTACGTACAATTGGAAAACGGTTTTTTATCTGTCTGCATACCATTTCATCGTTTCGGTGAGTGTGACACGGGTCAAATAAATTTAAAAAATTTATAAATTCTTTATCATTTGACATATGCATGAGAAATGAGACACAGTACATTCCGCAAACATTAGTAAAATATCCCTGCATACGAAATGGGTTCCATACAACTTCGGGAATATGTAACTGAGCGAGAAATTTTACAATAATAGGGTCACTCCAGGGTTGAGTACCGAGTGAATCAAAATAGTACAGGCGCTGTCTATTTTTAAAATAGACAGCGATCCAGTGAATCCCTTCATTACCGATGATGTCTGTGTTCACAATAAGACTACCGCATTCTCGCGTACTTGGCAAACTCAATGTTTCATTCTTCGCAAACACGCCGATAAATTTGGAACGTGTGACTCGCTCCATTACTTTCTGAAGTGTATTAGCATCCATTTTAAAAGTCAGTGATAACGCTTCTAAATCTATCTACTTCTATTAGGGCTTGCGATTCGAGATATACTAGTACACTAATAGGAGCGTCTATAGGCTTGGCGAATTCCAGCCGCACTGAGATGTTACCGCTCTGCTGTGGTGTTAAATGGGTATTTACGCTAGCAGATAAGTCAGGTGTAATGTCAAACGGATAAAGGTTAAATTGATCAATGAATTCTTCCTGCGTTACCCCATTACCAAGCTCATCACAATCACCTGCAATATGGGTCAGATTACTATAGGCTCTGGCACAAAGAGGTAACACAGCGTCTGATGAATAGTCCGTACCCATTGTTCCACCCAAAGCAGTGCCATTAACGTATAGAGTTATATTTTTAAGTCCGAAATTCTCGAATTTAAAGGCACTCTTTTTATATTTTCCATTCACCGAAGCGTGGTCCTGCATGCCGATTAATATCCTTTTAGGAAGATTTCCCAGGGCAATGTTTTCTATCTGCTTCGATGCCAACCCTGCAGGAACCGTATATAGTTTGATCTGCACTCTGTTAATAGGATATTTCACTGTAGCGTTTAGTAAATTTTTCTCAATTTCTAGTTGTTTTGGTGAACTTAATTTCACTCGCCGTACGCGGAGGTATGTGTCCATAATGTGAACCACAACGGACTTTGCACCCTCTTCTTGATTCGCATCCAGATTTAAGCAGATCTCAGGACTCGTGCGGGTGAGCTTTATTTTCATATCCACCCCGTTCACAAGCAACTTCTCCTGAAACTGGAAAGTGAAATCTGTGTGCAACCGTCCAAAACACTCGTATATTTTCTTTTTAGAATTTTTAAATTTGTCCTTTATACTATTTTCATCTTTAGTTTGATAATATCCCTCCGCACTTAAAAAGGTAGCCTTCGCTTCTTTGGAAAAGTTGAGGACATTTTCCAAATAGGCTCGTAGATGATAGTACCCCGTGCCTGCCGATATGTTGGTCTGATTTAAATATACGTCACACTGGTTGAATATGGCGTGCAGAAAGTTTGTTTCAGGGTATACAGCATATTTGTCATCGCAGGCCGTTCCATCAGAATGGGCTATACGTAGCTTAGCGTACATGTGCACACAGCTTGGATCAAAAAAGTAAGGACCTGAGCTGGGTATCACGAATTCTATAGGTGCACTCGGTGAACTAATTGTGTTTAAAGGGTTAATTGTAATAAAGTCACTGTGCTCAATAGAAACTTGGGTTGGCGGGAGCTCAAAAAAGGACAGCTCCGATTTACAGCATTGTGAACTACATGGGTGGATGAAGCGTGCCATGGCGAAATAGTGACTCCTCTCTCGACAAGTGGTAAACAAACTATGATTCATGAGATCAATATCCTTAGCTTATATCAGTCAAAAAAGTGGTCAACCATAGGTTTCATTCGCTTACAGCATTTCTTTTTTGATAGCCTTTTACGTTTAATACCACGTGACCCCTTCTTCTTCCGGGGAGCCCTCTTCTTCTTCCCGCCACCACGCATTTTTCTCTTTGCATCTTTGATGATTTCGTTCCGTGTACGCTTTAAATGTTTTTTTAGAGCTTCTTTAGGTTTAGCCCCGGCCAATATGTCTTCTGCAGTGTTAAGGCCTGATTGTAGCGCTTTCCTTCCAAGGTATCTGGCACCCCTCTTCAGCAAAGGAACAGCCGTACGTAGTATGGATGAAAAAATGGATCCAAGTCCACTACCGCGCTGGTATCGCATCCCTCGATAGACGGTGAAAGGCTTTCTATCCATTATAACTCAGTGCGTCGAAAGTGTAGCTTCACTGTTAAGCTCCCGTTACCGAATGGGAAGTTTTCGCCCTCAATCGTTCTTATATATATTGTGATATTGGTTATTAAATTAGTTGCGACATTCACATAATGGGGCCTGTCATATGTAATACTCAAACTCCTTCCTCTATGGTTGGGGATGTGAGCAATGCGCAGCAGGCGTGCCTGGGTATCCCCAACAAACTGGTGCTCCACTATATTACTGTAAATATAGCACATGTCTGGGGACCTTTCAGCCAATTTCTCCATCTTCAATTGATACATTAATCTGGACAAGTTATACTGTGTCTCGTGAAATGTGTCTCTTTGGAAGGCTGCGCTATATCGGCCGTTGGTTAGAATTTTGAACTTTCTATGTTCTTTAAGACGTCTGTTAGTCTTTGATTTTAGGATTAGTGTATGTGCAGGGTTGTTTACGATTTCATATACTAAATCATTCGTAAGGTTTGAGTTTCTTAAACTCACGTTTAAGCCTCTCACAACATCCTCGGCCGAACCATATTGACCCGGCCCTAGTCTTACTTCTGTACTGTAATACCGTGTAATCTTAGTCCGAGCGATGCGCATAGTTTCATCCATAGCTACCCCAGCTTTTTCACACTCGTCAATGTCTCTAAGAATCGTAAAAACGGTTTCTTTATGTTCAATATTTAAAAAGACGGTGTCCAGCTGAATTTCGCATATCCCCACCTCATACGAATCACGACCCAATTCAATGTGCCCATGGAGTTCTGTTACAAAGTTGGCTAGCGTGTTGTTAGGGTGTACAGACAGGGACGAGGAGGACGGGAGTGTGACGTAGAAATGGTTAGGAGCCATGTTGCATACTATTTAAGCTTCATTATTGCATCAGCTTTTATATAGGTGTTGAAGCTTTCTGGGTACCCTAGCCATTTCACCAGGTACATTTTTCTCCTTCCTGAACCTTTGCTTCCTAAAATTTTCTCAATTTTAAACACATTTTTTTCTAAATTAAACGCAACTTTCTGCAATTCCTCGCGGTAAAAGCCTCCTGAGATTTCTTCCCCATTCAAATCTTCAATGTAATACATCATTACACCTTTAGGTCTCACAGCCCTAACTTTAAAAATCTCGCGTGTCCATCCTTGCTCAAAACCCTTTGCGAATTTATTCCCCGAACGCGACAGCCTTACATAATCATTGATTTTGAAGCGCACAGAGTGTGGTGGTGGTGGTGGTGGTGATCCATCTCTTCTCGGGAGCGTACCTCTTTCTAAAACTTCGTTAGGTGTTGCCCCAATCGTGCGATGGTGTGAGCGGTTGTAGGATGATGCCAATGATTCCAGAATGTCTAGAAATCTGTATGTGTTTTTATGTGTAAAATAACGGTGCATGCGTTCCTTTATGGTGCGCTGAACTCTTTCAGCTAAAGAAGCCTTATGTATAGAATTGGTTGTGTAATAGCTGATATTAAACTCTGTCAACATATTCTGAAAAGCACGGCCTATAAACTCCTTCCCCATATCCGTACAAAAATAGCCAGGAACCCTGTTTTCTTTTAACATTAGCGTTTTGGTGGCTTTAGCAACTGTTTCAGGTGATTTATTTTTCAGAGGAACTAGCCACAGATATCTAGAGAACACGTCTATTATGAATAGAATGTAGCGGTAACCATCGTTATACACAGAATATCTTTGCATGTCTGTTAAATCTGCTTGCCAAATAGAATCAATCGAGGAAGCCGTTGTCTTGGCTGTTTTAAACCTTTTTCTCACAGGCTTATGAAGCGTATAAGCGTCCTGCCCTCAAAAATCTTTCAACATCTTTTTTTCCTACTCCGTAAACACTTCTGTACAGTCTATCTACGCCGCCGTAAGAGGATGGGGTAGAAATGTCATAATAGCGTTTAGTTAATACGTTAGCCATTTGCGTATTTTAGAGGCACGTGGGTAGGGTTGGTTTAACCTCTTCTTGCTCCTCTTCAAAGGTGTTACCGCCGGGGGTGACGGCGCCTTCAATTGTGTCACAGGCGTTGCATGTTCCAAGTCTTTTAACCTGTTCAGATTTCCTATCAACGTTTTAGGGACATTTATTTGTTGTAGTCTTGCTTTAATATGCTTCCATCCTGATGGTGATGGCCTATCCCACTTTCTCACCAGATCATGGACAATGTCTACGATATTCGATCCCTGTACCTTTGATCCTTCCACAATGATCTCCCCTGTATCGGTCCATTGTATGGCGGGATCCTCATTCAATAGATTATAAAGACTTAAGCCTTTACTCCTCAATGTAAGTGGGAGGGTATTTTTTAATACATGTTCGATATGTTGTGTGGCTAATCTTTTTGGTTGGTCAGCTGTGTCCGGGTACAGATCCTATGTCGCCATCGTCCCCCGTGCTGTGCCTAATAACCACAGGAATCTCTGTAGGGCTCTTATAATTTTCGTACTCGTGAAGAAATTTCTGCAGAGCTTCTTGGTATAAGATTCTTTTCTCATCAGGTGTTTTTTCACTGTTTAATAGGGCTAACAATTCGCTTTCCATTCTTTTAAGTCTGCTTTTACGGGGATCTAGATACGTCTGGTCCTTTGCAGTGAGGCGTACACCTCGTGGGGAATCACTACCACTTTCTTCATTATATTAATCTAGTCAGTAAAGGACCCAAAACTGAAAATAAGATGGGGAGAAATGACCCTCCTGTTTGTACAATAATTCGCTTTTTCTTCGCTACAGTTTGGCTTTTACGAGCGAGTGCACGTATTATGTTCTTGTAGCGGCGTAGGCGAGCCTTCTGATGGGTTTTCATTGATACATTGCAATTTATAACGTTAAGACAGATTTCACAGATGCATTTTAAAAAGTCGGCATCGATATTTTTAATAAACATCTGCTGCATTGCCCGGCAGTCGATGATAGATTTTTATTAATTCACGGTATTTCTTTAGTCTCTTTGTCATTCTGGAATATACACCGTTTCAGGCTCGTTTGGAAATATATTCGTTCGCAGAAGCACTCTAAACGTGTTTCGCGGATGAAGGTCGCAAAGCAAATATCCGTAACGCGTGCTTGTAGCTTCTTTATAAACTTCCAAAAACTCCTTACGCTGATTCGGGAACATTTGATTGGCTAATACCCCAATTTGTGATACATCTCTACGTTGCGCGAATAAGACTAGATATTGCGTATTTAACGACACATCGCGCATGTATCTATTTTTGAAAAATAGATTCTGATTGATGAAGAACACGCTTATGTTAAGATGGTGGGAGAATACTGTAAATGTCTCGGCAAACGTTTTATCCATCTCCAACATGAGATCGTCAATTACAATGATTGTATGTTCATTTCCCTTTAACGAATTAACGTCATATACGCCTTTGTGGAACAAAATATCATCTTGGTACTCGTTGAACACTGATTGATACGTCGAATAGCACCATATAACTTTATGCACAAATTTCGAGAACATCTCCCCCTTTTCTTTAATGATTTTAAGCATAAACACAGTTTTACCACATCCTGTAGGTCCAGATATAATACATGTGGATGGGCTCGTGAATCTGAATTTTTCTACAGAGTCCATTTCTAACACGTCACACTCCTAAGTGAGTCATTTACAAAATATTACAAATTTTGAGTGCTGATCCTTATATTTCTTCTCCCACAGAACCGTGAATGACGATGAGGTAGAGCAGCCCATCATTACGGATGACCTCGACGACAGTGTAGTTGTGATCTCCTCCCCTGAACCCTCACCAGCGATACCGGTAACACGTCCAAAGCGGAGGTATGAGATACCCACGTCAGGTATAAAGCGACCGAAATACGCGTCTGTTGCAGCGGTAATAGATCCCCAACCCTCAACCTCTTACGCAACAACACCCCCAGCAGCACCTAATATATCCCCTTATTCATCCGCCGCCCCCCGTTCTGTTAAGTCTACAATAATAGAGCCCCAACCATCAACCTCCTACGCAACAGGGCCCCCATCAGCAGCACCTTCCGCTAATATATCCACTAAATCCGCCCCCCGTTCTGTTGAGGATGGTATAACGCTGGAATTGGTGCGATCCGCAGCCCCCACCCCAGCCTTGACTAGAAATCGGTATAGAGTCAGGGTCGACCCTAGAGTCATGTATAGCAATGGTATTGAGCGCGGACTACGCCGGGTTGTAGAGCGTATTATAGAGTTTGCTCTTCAGAATCGTGACGAGCGTGAAGTCAGGACGAGTATGTCCTTTGGATTCGGGTCAGATGACGGTGATGTAGACGATTATTGGGTGATAGTGCCATTTAGACGTTTGGCGGCTGAAGATGTAGAATATATATTAGGGCGTATAATGCAAGCCGCCCAAAGTAGTATAGCCTTCAATATGGACAACTTCACGGTAAATATTGACCATGTATACCGTGTTGCGGGTCATAGTGCCATACCGTATACTCTTAACTTCAATTCTCAAGCTATTTATAGACGGCATATAAACGTCGATCGTGGTTGCGGCTTTATAGCAGTACTCTTAGCACGTATGTTTACTGTACAAAATACACGAACTCAAAAATTTGGTTGCCTACAGTCGTGGAGCATGCCCGTAAACTAGCTGAAGACTGTGAACTTGAATTTGACTGTAATATGGGTCCTGAAGAGCTGAGAAGGGTAGAACAGGAAATGAATGTCCGCATAGTTGTGTTTGGGTTGGATGATCGTCGTAGGACTGTGTATGTTTTTAAAAGCTGTGTGAGAGATCGTACAAGGCCCCTACTTATTTTAGGATTGTCAGGGACAACGTATCTCCCCATCCGTAATATAAGGTGGCTTTACGCGAGTTATGACAAAAGTCGAAAATATGGGAGACATCATGATTTGTGTAAGGGGTGCCTCGAGTTTGCGGATGATATAGTGAGACATTGTAAAGAATGTCACATGGTATGTGAGCAGTGTAAAAGCACCAAATGTGAAAGCCGTGTAGTTGAAGCTGAGAAGAGAGACTGTGATGTGTGTAGACGCACATTTTTCAATAATAGCTGTTTTGATTTCCATAAATCAATTGGCACGTGCAGGAAAATGAGAATCTGTGAATGTGGTATGTTTCACACAATGGATAATTGGGGAAAATTTAAGCACAAGTGTGACGTAATTCACTGTCCTACATGCCAGGAGGAATATAAGGCGGATGGAGTAAAGCATGTATGTTATATGAAAGATGCTAAGCCTAAAAATAACCCCTGTATAACTGTATACTACGATATAGAAACATATACGAACGCTGAAACCAAAGAGGTAATTCCACATTTACTTGTGAGCCAGACTATCTGTGATGAGTGTATGGATATCGAATGTGACGAGTGCCCAAATGTGGTAAACGGACAAACGTTTTTAAAACGAATGTCAGCGATAGTCCTGTGAAACTATTTGTGTCCTATATTGTCAAGTTAGCCGACAAGTTCAAAAAAATGACTGTGTATATTCTCGCCCATAACGGGGCAAAGTTTGACACGCAGTTCCTTTATAAGGAGTTGCTTGAACACGAATCCTCTGAGATATTTACAGGTGATCCATTGAAAAGAGGCAACAAATTAATACAGATGCAGATAAGAGGCAATGTACAATTTAAAGATACTTTATTATTCACACCTTGTAAATTAGCAAAGCTACCCAAGGTGATGGGAGTAGCAGCTGAAGTTTCCAAAGGATACTTCCCATACACTTTCCTCACCAGCGAGACTTTAAACTACGTAGGCCCACCACCCCCCAAACATTATTTTGACTGCATGGATGAACGTGAAGACTTTGATCGATACTACGACAGTTTTAATGAAAGTAACCCTTATAATATAGCTGATGAATGTGAGCGTTATTGCGTGAATGATGTGCGCGTGCTTAGAGTATGTTTCCAGGCCTTTAGAAGGATGTACATAGCCCGTTTCAAATGCGATCCACTGCAAGTCGCAACCACCATCGCATCATTATGTTTTACGGTGTTCAAGAATAACTTCATGCCGAAAGACACCTTAGCCATTATTCACCGAAACAATCCCCGCAGTTACGGGCACAAGGCTATTTACTGGCTCATACACCTACAGCAACAGACAGGTGTATACATAAAGCACGCCCGCAACACGGGTGAAGTACCCATTAAGATTAATGGACGTGTTTTTTGGGTTGATGGGTTAAGTGAAAACCGTGTCACTGGTGTGAAGACTGTGTACTCCTTTAACGGTTGCTGGTGGCATGGATGCCCCCGTCCTGAGTGCGGAGTCACCGGAGATATCAACGGTAGGTCTCCTGCCGACTGTCTTGCATCGACCCGCACCCGCGATCAACTTATAGGATCACAGTTCACTCACAAAGTCTTGTGGGAGCATGAATATGATGCACGGATGGAGACAGACGAGGTGTACCGTGAGGAAATAAAAGCGATCAAGCGTTCAATGGTGCTGGATCCTCTCAAATGTGGTGATAGCTTGTTTGGAGGACGTACAAATCCTTTCAGACTATACTTCCCACCTACGGAGGGCGTGAAGCTCCATTACTACGATTTCTGTTCTTTATACCCATACGTGATGAAGAGCAATCCGTACCCCGTGGGCGCTCCTGAGAAACTGGTGGGGCCTAGCCTACCATCCATCAATGAATTTTCAAAAAATTTGAATGATCGTTACTTTGGGATCTCTTTCGTAGACGTACTCCCCCCACGCAATTTATGGATGCCGATCTTACCTGTCGTTATCGACGACAAGCTCATGTTTCCCCTGTGCGTGAAGTGCGCGGAAGAGGATAACGGCGAATGTAACCATATACCCCACCAGCGTAAGATCAGAGGCGTATATACAAGTCCTGAGTTGGCCCTAGCCGTGCGCCATGGTTATAGAATACTGAAGATACATGAGGTGTGGAGGTTTCAGAAGCTACCCAACCTTTTCACACCATATATAAACACCTTTTTGAAGGATAAGGTTGAGGCATCAGGGTATCCGCGAGGAGTTGATACCGAAGATGAAAAGTCTGCCTATATTCAACGTTACCGCGACCGCGAAGGTATACAACTTGATCGTGTCCAAATTGTAAAGAATCCTGGCAAGCGCTTTAGTGCAAAGTTGTGTCTAAACAGTCTATGGGGAAAATTTGCGCAGAATACCGGCAGAGGAGCATTCATTTGGCACAAAGTTATAGCGATGTCTGGGATTATGCCAATGCCCCCGATAAAGAGGTCATGGAGATCGTAAATGTAGGTAATACTTACGTAATAAAGTACAACAACACTGAATTTGCCACAGATACCTCAAGGGTTACAAACATACCTGTGGCCAGCTTCACAACAGCCTACGCCCGTATAAAACTTTGGGGTCTATTGCATTCTCTTGGGCGGAGAGTATTGTATGCCGATACAGATAGCGTGATATTCACAGAGAGGGAGGGTGAATACATGCCCACTATTGGGGAGTTCCTCGGCGAGCTCACTGATGAGATCAAGGATGAGTATGGGGACAACGCATACGCCGACTCTTTTGCCTCAACAGGACCTAAGACTTATGGGGTACGGGTCAGGGTGGGGGATGAAATGAAATATATCGTGAAGGCAAAGGTTATTACGCTCAACCATGCGAATCGGGAGGTTGTTAACTTTGAGTCGTTGAAAGATCTAGTATGTTTGGATGAACAACCTCACCAACTAATTGTAGGCACCCACAATTTTCGGGCGCAGAAGCTGGGGGGCGTGAAGGAACTTAGGGGTACGATGGTGTGCCGTAACACCTATAGGAAACGTTACCAGTTACCTGGTACCTATGATACCGTACCCTTTGGATACCAATGATGCTTCTAACTCACACGTCTTGTATATAATCGTATCTATTTGTAAATATATATATATATATATATATATATATAATATATATATATAACTTGAATATCTCGTTTATTAAATCGTATTTGTAAATATATATAACTTGAATATCTCGTTTATTAAATAAATCATGTTTCAAATAGCGTTTCACTTTCTCCTTTGTGTGTGTGTGTGTGTGTGTGTGTGTGTGTAGGTGAAAGTTCTAAGCTCCGCCCACTGTAAGACCGTGAGTCATGCTACTATCTGGGAATCCCTGCGTGGTCAGTCGACCGCAGTAAGCCCGAGAGATCAGACGTGTATTCAGATCAGACGTGTATTCAAATGGCTACCTTTAATATTGCTTGTACAACGTTTACGAAATGGTATTCAGTAAAGTGCCAGGATGTGGTGGATACCGAAAAACTTCCTATTCATCCCTCCTATGCCTCTTTTAAAAACACATTGGATTGTGTGAAGTTCCAAGATGTACAAATACTCTACGGATGTTCTGGTGAGACCGTTGAAGGCTTTCGTTGCACAGACGATGTGCTGAAGTATACTGCAGAGCTAAACTTTATAAAGTCTCACATACACCGTGAAGTAAAAGAAACAACGCGTGCAGAAGAGAAGCAGCAGGTATGGATAATGAGTCTTGCTGATGGGTGGTATGACAAGCGGTATTACGTCATGCTACACCATGTCGATTACTCATACCCTACGACTGGAAATGTGAATCTCGTGATCATGGACAATCTTAAGTATTTTTATCACTATATTAACGTATATCATGATGAGGTTCGTAGTGAGGTTGTGGCTAGTGCCCTGCGTGAATTTTAACAGAGTTTAGAGACGAGTATCGTTTGATGGGCAGAAAGGAAAAATATGAACATATGTTCCTCTCAAATAGTGCGCCTGAGTGTGGAGATGTTTAGTAAAATGTTCCTAGTTCTTATCCAAAATGTCTGGTGCGTAGGCTGGTAGTGATATTCTTGTACCGGTACAACAATTCGATTCGCGGAACAAGCCCATTCACGTATCATCGAGTCCGCCGCCCGTCGAACCATTCCTGCCTGTGCCTCACACGGCTCATAGTTATCTCAGAGCTTGAGCCGAGTGGACGTGCGCTCTTCGAATACGATGGAACTTCCTTTGAGCAGCATTCTCAACGCCTCGTACGATGTGTCCGTGACGAAATCGTTGCGCGTGTTCAGGCGTAATTCCGGTACCATTAGCTATGTACTGGAAACGGAATGTAGACCGACAAACAAACGGGTTTATTTAAGTATCGAGGAGATGAATAGAATCTTTGTGATAGTTGAGAAGTGGAGTGAAGATCGTTATAAAATACCTGCTAACGTAGGTACAAGAAGAGAGCAGATTAGTGACGCACCTCATACGCCGTTGTATGTACGTTGTGTATAAATAACGATCGGCCGTGCATTGATATAAGGCTGATGTGGAAGAATGCTTCTGATAATAACGCTCTTATTCCTACGCGAAACCGTTTCATCCTCGACAGAATGTTTGAAATCGTCGGATTCCGTAAACTGAAACCTATATTAGACGCGCGTGTTACGGATATGTTTTATTTTGATACAGTACTTGAATACGCATACACTGCTCTGCTCGATGGGTTTACCGAGTGTAGGGCTAGTGAGAATGGTCTAGTGCTGGATGTTTATTTAAAAAGTTTAGACTCTTTGAAATACCATGAACTTTGGTCCAAAGCAATTGATCGGTACAAGGCTGAGCTCACCTACACCGTTCACCCTGAAGAACTATTTCTTTATATAACGCGCAGTTGTCGTAACGATTTAGAAGATTATTTCAATTGCCGCTATGTTGAGTGAGTTCACGATTGAAAAGCTCGAGTCGGTAGAAATAAACCCTCGATTGGAAAAGCGTTCTTATAAACTTGTGTTTAATAATGTAGCTAACGATGAACTCTTTGTGCGTGCTTTTGATTGTATTCTAGACGTGTTTAAAGATGACTTACCAACCGGTTGTAAAGTGGGAACAAAAATAGTACTGAACGATATGAAAGCCCTTCATATCGAATACAGGTTTCCCTATACTTTAAGCGGTGAAATATTATTAAGCCGCATATACTGCGTAATGCAGAGCAATAATGATGTAATTGTAAACTCGATTAAGACCGAGTTTAGTATTTTGAAAAAAAAAAAGTGAATTGTATATACTGTATATTTTGCTTGACATTTCCCCGATTATACGCATATTTCTATTGATTTGTGTTTATATATATATATATATATATATTTTACTTGATATTTCTCCTGTACTGTTATGTACATATTTCTATTGAAGTGTATATTTATTTGAAATGTATATTTTATTTTATATATCACCATAATTGTGTGTGTGTGTGTATATTTCTCCTGTACTGTTATGTACATATTTCTATTGAAGTGTATATTTATTTGAAATGTATATTTTATTTTATATATATATCCGTAATTGTGTGTACATATTTCTGTTATACGCATATTCCTCAAATGTATATTTATTTTCTATATATTTATTAAAAAGAATGATGCAATGTTGTTTATTGTTATGCCTTCTACTACCGGTATTCGAAATATAATAATGTATACAACGGTATTGCGGTATCTGGCAATATTTAAGCCTTCTAAGCCAACTGGCTGATTAGGAGTCTATAATAGTGTATACAATGGTATCTGGCAACTCTGTCTTCGGAATACATGGCGCTATCTGGCAACTCATTTACAGCCAACTGGCTGATTAGGCGTATATAATAATAATGTATACAATAATACTGCTAAAAAGAGGTATCTGACAACCATTTACAGCCAACTGGCTGATTAGGAGTCTATAATAATGTATACAATGGTATCGCTGTATCTGGCAACTCAAGCCATTTACGCCAACTGGCTGATTAGGAGCCTATAAAACAACGCCAACTCGGCTGAAGTCTTAATGTGCACTTGGCTCCTGCCAGGTGAACACCTCTCCTTTTTTCTCTCCTCCTCCTTTCTCTTGGGGGATAACGCCGCCTCCAAGTTTTCCCCCCACCCCCCTTTGCAACAACCCCCCTTTGCAACAACCCAACCCCCTTTGCAACATTACATAATAACCTGCAACATTCTTGCACTCTCCCCTTTTGCGGCTATACTACTACGGAGATCGAGCTGTTTGAATCTGATGCGCGCGCAGCTTTTCCTCCCCCTTCCCTCCCCTATAACCTTGAACCATGTAAGCTGTAATGTAAGCATGTAACATAAGCCAATCGACAGCTGACTGTTGTGAGTGACATTGTTTGGTGTATGAAGCAGTGTTAAGAATGGCACACACCTTCAAACATGCCAAATATGCAGATATGCTGTATGTCTACGAGTTGCAAAGTGCAGTGAGGTTGACGGTGGGATTTTCGAGAACGTATTGTAAACTGTAACAAATTTGTCATTTCTGTATCTGATACCATTCAAAATGCCACTGTTTAAACATTAAATGTTAGAAACAGTAATTGGTTTCTCTTTCTTGATTACCATTAACAATGCTTTTGTATTTGTAGATTCAAACAGTTCTATCTCCGTAACCATTCAGAATTAGACACATGTTCAAATGAACTTTTTTTCTCACAATGACCGATACTATAACCTCCCGAAGTATTGACCTTTCCTCCTGAAACACCCTATATATATATATATATTATATATATATATATATATATATATATATATATATATATATATATATATATATATATAGATATATTATATATATATTATATATAATATATAGTGTCTGTCAAAAAAAATCTAAGCCAATTTGAAATCTCTATAAAATGCGCAATTTGATAGAGATTTCAAATATTTTTTACACTAAATAAATAAAAGGTTCATAAATAATCTGTGATAATTTTATAACTTTATTTTAAATATTTTAGGAGTTATGCGGTTATTTCTACAGATTGCGAAAATTTCAGTTTTTCTCATTATGTAATATCTTCTTTTTTCTCTTTTTCAGAATTTGTTTAGATTTAAAATTTTTCGTGAATACCTCTAAATATGCCATTCTCACATGAAGATAAAATAATTATAAAGCATTATAGAGTTGAAAAAGGTTATAGTGCATGGAAATTACTTTCTGAATTCGATTATAAAGGATGGACTAGATCGGGTTTAGATTACTTATTGAGAACTATCGATGAAACAGGAAGCATTGAAAGGAAGGTTGGTAGTGGGCGACCAAAATCAGTTAGAATAGATGAAAATATTCAGAACGTGGAGGAACGTATCCTTAGTTAAGAGGATCGACCTGGTAGCCACATGACACCTGCTCAAATATCAAAAGAACTAGAAATATCAGAATCAAGCGTAAGAAGGATTATTAAATCTGATCTGCAATTTAAACCATTTAAAAGAGTGCATGGACAAAGTGATAGAAATGCAAGGGAATCATATTGAACAGTTCTTTTAATTTTATTAAACTAAAAATTATCTACAGTATATCGTAAAAAAATTTTTTTTCATGTTAAGTAGGAGAATCTCACCTTTTAGTTAATTATTAATAAAATTAACAATTCTGAAGATATCGTCATAAAAATTTAAAGGGTAATAGGTGATTACCTATACTTTATTGTGTAAAAAATTCAACTTAATTAGATAAATGGTTTTGTTTTAATAAGGGTTTGAATTTGGCTTAGTTTTTTGACAGACCCGTTATATATATATATATATATATATATATATATATCGCTACAGAAGGTTGACAAGTGGCAAAGCTCATCAATGGAATGTCAGAACACGTGTCAGCTTTACATAAAATAAAGGAGAAAGCAACACGATTTTAAATATATTTGATTCAATAAATCTATCATTTAGTGACTTTTATTAAACTCAAAAACTATGTCAAAAAAACCGAAGATGTCTGTTTACTTTTGTCAACCCTCTGTGTATATATATATATATATATATATATATATATATATATATATATATATTATATATATATATATTATATATACTTATACTGTGTGTGTGTGTGTGTGTCTGTGAGCGCGGACACGAGTAAAGTATTTTTGGCCTCAAAATTATAATATAAAAACTGTGTATACATTAAAATACTTTGCTCTGTAAGTTTATTGGCGCACAGTTTGTAAACATCTTCCACACTAATCCGGGCATTCTCTTCCTTGAATTGTAGCATTCGTGAAATATTGCGTAAAGTTTTCTTAATATAAATAGAATGAATTAGTTATTGCTAAAAAAAATATTTTGTCGAGAGTTGAAATGAATTTTTAATTGAGTTACACATTCTGTAAAATATGAAGATATTAGTTTATAGAATTTTACGATGACGATAATTCTTCTGACTATCGTCTGAATGGTTTTTACACCGAAAATCAATACGAGTTTCAATATTTATATCACTCTCTCTCTCTCTCTCTCTCTCTCTCTCTCTCTCTCTCTCTCTCTCTCTCTCTCTCTCTCTGTCCTAATCTAAATTCTTGTTTCACTTTCCACCTAACTAAGCGTCATCATTCAATCAACTCTTTCTTACTTTCACCCATATTTAATCTTATATTAATTATTTGAGACGTTATGCGTATCGTGGTCTTTTATTCTGCTTTCATTTTATTATGTACTATATTTTTCTTAGAAGATGGAGCAACAAGCTCGACCTTCGTCAAAATTAACAATTTGGGTGGAAGCAAAACGAAGGTTACGAAGGTATATACAGGCATACACTGAGCGGCAGAAAAATCGGCCTACTTGGAATATCGTGAAAAGCAAAAAAGTGGGCAAGCTTCTGTTTATAAAAGTTTTAAAATTCAAAAATATAGTCTATGAGGCAACCAAATAACGAGACAAAACAACGTCAGCTGCGAACACACTAGCTGTAACGAATTTTCGACTTCTTTTAAGAATTCGACAGTCTGACATTCAGTTGTTCTTAGACAGCTAGTGCCACTTTTTTCTTCCGCTAATGGGAGTAGGCATTTGCGTTTAGTAACAGATAGACTTCTAATTCTTTTGGGTTTCAGAATTGGACATTTACAATGGATTTGAGTGTCGTGAACGTCGCAAGAGTCGTCGCCCTAATTGAAGATGGTCGGAGCCAGCGTTACGTCGCCGATGCGCTAGGAATTCCAAGAACAACGGTTCGACGTGTCTACCAACGTTATGTGGAGACAGGAGAGTACACCAGAAGACCAGGATCTGGAAAATCGCGCTGCACATCTGCCCGTGACAATCGTTTCATCGTTTTGAGTGTTTTGCGAGATCGTCGCTTGACTGCCACAAACGTCCACAATGAGCTGGAAAGGTCTCGAGACGTCAGTGTATCGGAGCGAACCGTTAGAAGGAGACTTATGGAAAGTGGCTTACATGCTAGACGTCCAGCAATGGGCCCGGAATTGCTCCCACACCACCACAATGCTCGTCTTGCTTTCGCTCGTGAGCGTGTCAATTGGACTATGGTCCAATGGGGACGAGTATTGTTCACGGACGAATCAAGATTTAATCTTCGAACATCTGATGGACGGGAAAGAGTGTGGAGAAGAACAGGAGAAAGATTCGCCCCGTGCACTTTTACGGAGAGGGTTGCTTTTGGAGGAGTCCAATTGACATGCTCACGAGCGAAAGCAAGACGAACATTGCGGTGGTGTGGGAGCAATTCCGGGCCCATTGCTGGATGTCTAGCATGTAAGCCACTTTCCATAAGTCTTCTTCTAACGGTTCGCTCCGATACGCTGACGTCTCGAGACCTTTCCAGCTCATTGCGGACGTTTGTGGCAGTCGAACGACGATTTCGCAAAACACTCAAGACGATGAAACGATCGTCACGGGCAGATGTGCAGCGCGATCCTCCAGATCCTGGTCTTCGGGTGTAGTCTCCTGTCTCCACATAACGTTGGTAGACACGTCGAATCGTTGTTCTTGGAATTTCTAGCGCATCGGCGACGTAACGCTGGCTCCGACCATCTTCAATTAGAGCGACGACTCTTGCGACGTTCACGGCACTCAAATCCACTGTAAATGTCCAATTCTGAAACCCAAATGCCTACTCCCACTAATGGAAGAAAAAAGTGGCACGAGCAGTCTAAGAGCAACTGAATGTCAGACTGCCGAATTCTTAAAAGAAGTCGAAAATTCGTTACAGCCAATGTGTTCGCAGCTGACGTTGTTTTGTCTCGTTATTTGGTTACCTCATAGACTATATTTTTGAATTTTAAAACTTTTATAAACAGAAGCTTGCCCACTTTTTTGCTTTCGCGATAGTCAAGTGGGCCGATACCTGACAGATGCATTCTTCGAAGAGAAACTGCAGAAGAATGTATAACAGACTTTGATTTTACCCCAGATGATGTAGCGAGAGCTATAGGATAAATAAATCACATTCAGCTGCAGGTCCGGACAAATGGAACGCACTATTAATTAAAAACTGTAAAAATGAAATTGCTACACCCTTATACTGGATATCGAGAAGATCCTTAGACACTGGGGAAATACCGAGCATCTTGAAGAGAGCAAACATTGTCCCTATATATAAAGGCGGGGATAGATCTCAAGCAAAGAACTATAGACCAGTGTCATTGATGTTCCACCTCACTAAAATATTTGAAAGAATAGTTAAAAAGAAAATCTATGACTTCTTGAAGACACTGGAAAAATTCAACGAAAATCAGCACGGATTCCGATCGGGAAGATCATGCCTATCACAACTTATAGAACATTATAACAATATCCTAGATGCACTTGAAGGTAATGAAAGATTTCGACAAGTGCGATCATGATATAATAGCACATAAAATGAAACATGGGAATAACAGGCAAAATGGGAAACTGGATCTATAACTTCCTCAGAGAACGACTCCAGGTGGTCAAAATTCAAGGTGTATCATCATCAGAATCAGAAGTACGCAGCTCAGTACCATAAGGTACAGTGCTGGCCTCACTCCTGTTCATTATCATGCTAATAGACATAGACAGTGGAGTTGACAGCAACAGTATAGTAACATCATTTGCGGACGATAAAAGATCAGCAGAAAAATCAGCGATGTAAATGAAGTGGAGGCCTTGCAGAGAGACACAAACAAAAAATACAAATGGTCAGAAGACAACAATATGACATTTAACACCGAGAAATTTCAGCTCTTGAGATATGGTAGAAAAGAGGATATTAAACAGACTGCATATTTATGCTCCAGATAGGCAGGTAATTCAGAGAAGCACAGAAGCGGTTGACTTGGGGGTAACAGTGACCGAGGATGCCAAATTCGAGACACAAAATCAGATAGCAACAAACAAAGCAAAAAGAGTAGCGGGACAGGTACTAAGAACGTTCAAAAGGGGGACAAGACAGTAATGATTCCTCTCCTGAGAATACTGATCCATACCAAAACCTGAATACTGCTCAGTTTTGACGTCCCCCTATAAAAAGGAAGAAATTAATAAACTAGAAGAAACGTAGATACATTTCACAGCCAAGATTGATGGCTGCAAAGAACTCAATTACTGGGAAAGACTACGTAAACTAAATCTGTACTCCCTGGAAAGAAGAGAGAGGTATACTATAACACTGTGTAAACTGATTCTGTTTATATAGAATTTTTTGTTTTTATATGCATTTGTGGGCACTGAGTCCAAATCTGGCCTTGGTTTGTGTGTATCATCAATGGTTTCAGAGATAATCCATTTTTCATGTTTTACCAGTATAATGTTATTATGGGCGCAGCAATATCAGAATAATCAGGAATTGTTGAGAACAATCCGGATGTTCGTTGACAGTTTCTTGCTCTAGAAATTGCCCGAAACTTCCATTGCTATATAAAGAAGAGCGCAGAGTCTGAGAAGTCAGTAAGTGTGAGCACACAAAGAAAGCAGGTTGTTTGTCTGATGGTTACCAGCACTGAGGTACTGTGTTTCTGTGCTTCTCTGTGCTGACGATTTGAGTGTTATCGATCCTTTTTTATTGCGAACATTATTTCAGTGTTGTGAATACATCTTTTTTCTGGAATCTGTAATCTGTTGCAGATTTAATAACTCTTCTCTCTATATCTGCAGGTTATGATTAATGTAGTACAGTTTGGTAAAGAGAATGGCAACTAGAGCTTGTAAACACTCGCCGGATATATTCTGCTACATTTGTGGGTATTACATAGGCCCCAAGCAAGTATCGCACAAGGTTGTGAAAGGCACCAAGTTCTGGATCGCGTATCGGCTCTATTTTGGTATGCTATGAGTGACCAAGATAAGCCCTTGGCACCCCTGTGATCTGTGGAAGTGCCGCTCCACACTTGAAGGGTGGCTGCGGGGAGTACGCAAGGCAATGCCCTTTGCGGTACCCAGAATATGGAGAGAACCAAAGAGCCACCACGACGATTGCTCCTACTGCATGGTAGATGTTTCTAAGTACAGGAAAGTTAAAGGAAGGCAGACTCTTCAGTATCCAAGCATAGCGTCGTCCATAGCTCCTGTACCACATGGCGAAGGTCTTCCAATACTACGTCCACCAGAACAGGTATCTATCTATTACTTTACCTTCTGTATTTACAGACTGTGGGTCGTTATGTGTCGATTTTTCTTAGTGCTGATGCTCTTCTACATATATAGCTATGCAGGTTGAAAATGAGGATGCAGCTAGCTCATTTGAGATGTCGGCTGGTGAGGACAGTAATGATGAAGAATATAGTAACTTTCAGTACAAACCCTCACTTTCCAAATCAGAGGGAATTGGACGACTTAATTAGAGATTTGGGTCTGACGAAATCAGGGTCTGAGCTTCTGACCTCCAGACTCAAAGAGTGGAATTTGCCTGGAGAAGACTGCAAGAACACTGTATACCGAAAGCGGCATGAAGAGTTAACAAGGTTCTACGATGTCAATGGCTCTCTCTGTTATTGCAGCGATGTTAATGGTCTATTCACAGCCATTGGGTTAACACATATACCCTCAGAGTGGCGCCTGTTTATTGACAGTTCAACTCTGAGTTTAAAAGCTGTTCTACTCCACAATGGGAACAAATATCCATCTATACCAGTTGCACATTCTGTTCAAATGAAAGAGGACTATGAAAATGTCAAACAACTGCTCACTCAAATCAGGTATGAACAATATAACTGGGACGTGTGTGGTGATTTCAAAATGATTGTTTCCTGTTAGGTTTACAAGGAGGGTTTACTAAATATTCATGTTTTCTTTGCCTGTGGGATAGCAGGCTTCAACTGAGCACTATAAAACAGTTCAGTGGCCTCCACGTGAAGGATGTAACCAGGAAAGTACAATGTACTCAGGAACCTCTTGTGAAGCCTGACATAGTTCTGCTACCACCTCTCCATATTAAGTTGGGTCTAATTAAGCAGTTTGTAACTGCGTTAGATTTTGGAAGGGAAGTTTTCAACAGATTCGGGTCATGTTCCCTAAACTCTCTGAGGCCAAAGTCAAGGCTGGCATCTTTGTAGGACCACAAGTCAAGGCGCTGTTGAATTCAAAGAACCTTGAAGCCAAGATGACTCCGATCGGAAAAGAGGCTTGGTATGCTTTCCGTGATGTGGTTCGTGGGTTTTTAGTTAACCATAAAGCACCAAACTATAAGGAGTTAGTGTCAAACTTGATTAAGTGCTATGGCAAAATGGGGTGCCGTATGTCTTTAAAATTACACTATCTGCATTCACATCTAGACTTTTTTCGATAACCTGGCGATGTGAGTGAAGAACATGCGAAAGATTCCATCAAGATATTCAAACGATGGAGAAAAGGTACCAGGGCCATTGGGATGATTCCATGATGGGAGACTACGTATGGTTGCTGATCAGAAAGGATAAGAATGTTCATACGCGGAAGTCGCGTTCTTCAGTGCATTTTTAAGAACGCACACTGCATAACGAGCTTGTTATTCTCTTATCGGTTCTCCTCATGATATATATTATATCCTTTGCACCATTTTGGGTTTGTCAAACAATTTTGGCTCAATAAACATTAATTTCCAATAGTGTTTTTATTTTCAGAAAATATTTATGTTAGCCTTCTTTATATACTTTGCCATATGAAAAGTGTGATAACCTATATTTTTGAAACGGTTGATGATAGAGCAAAACCAATATCATTTTTGGAATCAGCTCCCCGAAATCATTAAGAAACGACAGAAAAATCACAATAAACATAAAAAATTTCAAATTTTGTTACCCAGTGTAATCTACATATGGAAAATGATCGAAAAACTGGTACCAAACCTAAAACTAAACCCAATTACCATCCAAACAACGCTGGAGAATAGGAAAGGCAGAATGTGTAGTGTTCCCAAATTAAAGGCCCGACAAAGGACCTCTCAACACTGAAGGAAAATAGCTTGGTTGTCAGGGGGCCAAGAATTTTTAACCAGCTTCCTAAGGACCTCAGAAAAGTTACAGGGGTCAAAGTTGAAGTCTTCAAGAGAAGGCTAGATGCCTGGCTCAGGACAGTACCAGATGAGCCGGGTGTACCTGGCTATGTGCGGTGGAGAGCGCAAGAGAGCAACTCGCTCCTCCACCAAGCCAAACCTAGAGGCGGGGCCACCAGCTTGACTTTCGTGTGAAGAGAGACTGACGCACGGAACCGCAACGAGGTCAACGAGGTTTATATATATATATATATATATATATATATATGTTAAACACAGACCGTGCATGGAACAAGGAACTCTTCTGGGAAAATTAAATCCACTATGTCCGAATAATTAATGGTAAATGACAAATACCATAGTTTTTTTCCTTTTTCATGATTTTAGCCCGACGTGGGCAACGGGTCTCTCGCAAAGAGATCCCATAAATATAGCTTCCCTCACCAGCTATCTGCAAAGCAGACAGGATCCAGCTTTGGGACGTGGATCTAGGGTTTAAAGCAAGCCTAGATCCCTACACTCAGAACCTCTATATAAGTAAAAGACTCGTTGCATTCACGTCGTGTTGAATAAATCAAAGAAAAAGGGGGTAACTATTGTATTTTTAGCCAAAAAAAAAACCAAAACTTAAACCTCAACCGGACATTGAGCGTCCACTTTTCAAGGCACGAAACACGTCCGTTTAGTATACACAAACTCAGAATGGTTCCCTGAGAACATTATATGTTAAACACAGACCGTGCATGGAACAAGGAACTCTTCTGGGAAAATTAATCCACTATAGTCCGAATAATTAATGGTAAATGACAAATACCATAGTTTTTTCCTTTTTCATGATTTTAGCCCGACGTGGGCAACGGTCTCTCGCAAAGAGATCCCATAAATATAGCTTCCCTCACCAGCTATCTGCAAAGCAGACAGGATCCAGCTTTGGGACGTGGATCTAGGGTTTAAAGCAAGCCTAGATCCCTACACTCAGAACCTCTATATAAGTAAAAGACTCGTTGCATTCACGTCGTGTTGAATAAATCAAAGAAAAAGGGGGTAACTATTGTATTTTTAGCCAAAAAAAAACCAAAACTTAAACCTCAACCGGGACGTGTTTCGTGCCTTGAAAAGTGGACGCTCAATGTCCCGGTTGAGGTTTAAGTTTTGGTTTTTTTTTGGCTAAAAATACAATAGTTACCCCCTTTTTCTTTGATTTATTCAACACGACGTGAATGCAACGAGTCTTTACTTATATAGAGGTTCTGAGTGTAGGGATCTAGGCTTGCTTTAAACCCTAGATCCACGTCCCAAAGCTGGATCCTGTCTGCTTTGCAGATAGCTGGTGAGGGAAGCTATATTTATGGGATCTCTTTGCGAGAGACCCGTTGCCCACGTCGGGCTAAAATCATGAAAAAGGAAAAAAACTATGGTATTTGTCATTTACCATTAATTATTCGGACTATAGTGGATTTAATTTTCCCAGAAGAGTTCCTTGTTCCATGCACGGTCTGTGTTTAACATATAATGTTCTCAGGGAACCATTCTGAGTTTGTGTATATATATATATATATATATATATATATATAGAGAGAGAGAGAGAGAGAGAGAGAGAGAGAGAGAGAGAGAGAGAGAGAGAAGAGAGAGAGAGACCAACCCGCAAGATGACGTCATGAAATAATTCAATAGTGGCCTGAAACGTATCCTCAAAAATCATAAAAAATTAATTCTACTTTTCACATCCACCTCTTTCTCTCTTCCCTATCTTTACGGTCTTATAAAAACCCACAAACCTGGCAACCTTATGCGTCCTATTATTATTAGCTCTGTGGATTCTATTACTTACAAACTCTCCAGATGGCTTGTCAAAGTTTTGTTCCCCATTCTCGGTACTATCTCTGATTCACATGTAAAAAATTCCATGGATCTTACTGAAAAACTGAATAATATACGCATTGAAACCAACGATAGATTGATTAGTTTTGACGTTTGTTTATTACTCACAAAAGTGCCAAATGGGATGGCCATGGATAATCCTTAGTTGTCCCTTCTCTCCAATATTTATAAGGATTTTTTTGAGATAACTTACTCGTACATCCCGAGAATCCTGGGTGTTGGCATCCCATGGTTGCGGTACGTAGATGATATTTGTGTATCTGGCTCATAAGGTGTGACTTGGATGATTTCCTCGGTCAGTTGAATAATCAAGTCTCCTCCATTAACTTTAGTTAGGAAGTGGAACAAAACTCATTCCATTTTGGATGTGCGTGTACACTGGGAAAGCCCAGGTTTTAAGTTTAGTATCTTTCGGAAAAAACAAATAATTTGTCCGAGGCACATCTTCACTCCGGATATGATACCCCGACCAAGAAAGCCTTATGCTCTTCTGTTTCTCCGTGCTCTTAGGATCGCCACCCCGGAATACATGGATGCTGCTTTAGAAAAAATCAACAATATTGGAAGTAATTTGTTACCCATCTGCTTTTTTGGAATCGTGCCTTAACAAGGCAAAACGAACCTTCTATTGTGTGAATAATAACCCTCGCACTTTATCGAAGAATATTTTAGTACTCACTTTCTTCTCAGGCTTTTTCGCATTGCTAATGTACTTAATCTTTTGAACATCAATGTAGAATTTTCATATGATAATATTGTGAAAAATGTCATAATAAAGAATAGTCCTATCAATAATATAATTCAGGCATTAT
>JAJOZX010006205.1:67500-72500 GCA_023014485.1 Bathynomus jamesi
ATTTGTCCTTCTGTCTATCTAAATATCAATCTACCTATGCACACACACACACACACACACACACACACTCTCATATAGTGTGTGTGTGTGTGTGTGCATGTGTGTGCCCGCGCGTGTACGCGCGGGCAAGACCATGAATTATATACACGAGTAATATTTTCATTCTCGTGTCGTGTGACTTACTTTCATTCCCGTTGTTAAGTAAATTAAGTGGACTTAAATGATAACTTTGTATCTGTTATTTAACGCACAAACTTTGCTCGTAACTAAGGACACACAATGTTTTCTATTTCATTTATGCATAGATTATATTTACAGTCATGGTTGCTTTTGGAATGTGAATTGCTTAAATATATATATACAGGTGAGAAAGGTGAAAGGATCAAGCCGTAAATGTTTTATCAAAGGATTTCTCTCTCTCCTCTCTCTCTCTCTCTCTCTCTCTCTCTCTCTCTCTCTATATAATATTATATATATTATATATATATACATATATATATACATACATACATACACACATACATATAAACATATACATACACAAATTACTGGTACATACCTTCATCCATACATATATCCATTACGAGATATCGTCTCGTTTCACCCTCTTTCGAGCGGTGTTTCCGCGAAGCGTTCTTATTCACAAAAGCTTCTATTCGCATCCATCTCCTTGAGTGCTTTTAACCGCATTAGAGGCGAGGAATGCACGCCTATGCAAATGAAACGGTGTCGTAACTCGATCAAAATGTTATTCCGAATGACTGCTGTCGCTTCCTAACGCTCTTGCATACGTTTCCTCGCGTCGTATCACGAGAAAACAAAAGGAAAAATCAATACGAAAGAATTTATAAATTTAAAATAGTTTAGTCTTTTTTTCGCTGTTTCACAAAAGTAAATTGAGAGAGAGAGAGAGAGAGAGAGAGAGAGAGAGAGAGAGAGAGAGAGAGAGAGAGAGTAATATAATACACACTTTTTAAATGATATCATAATATGTATTATAGAAAATATCGTGTAAATACATACGTTCCAAAAGGAGGTCGACATTTTATTAAAATGTTTTTAATATCACACAAACATTTAAAATTACAAAATGTTTTTAATCAAATCTGAACCTCTCTTTAGAGTTTTCCCACAAGGCGTTCTTCTTTGCCTCTTTTCGATTCCTCTAACTGCACCGTACGTGTAGATCACGGATAGCATCTTCTTTTCAGGCATTGAGGGCAGACTGAACCTAATCTAGCTAAAACCTAACCTAGCTAATCTAACCTAACTTAACTTAGACTAAACTAAATTAATTTAGCCTATCCTAACTATACGAATAGTAACATATAACCCGACATTAAATAAAAGCCTATAACTGGCATTTAATCGTATATGCGACCTAATTTCAGTATGTGCAAGTTCGAGTTAGTGGGTTTGATCTAATTCCATGAATTACGTTTGCTGTAACTCTATTCTGGCCGATTCGAATTAATTCCAGTTCGACGATATTGCAGTCTCAGCTTTCGGGTTCGAATTTATTCCAGTTTCAGTTTTCGGGTTCGACTTTACTCTTGTCTCAATTTTTGAACTCGACTTTATTCCAGTCTCAGTTTTCGGGTTCGATTTTATTCCATTCAGTTTCACATCATTCGATTTTGTTTGGTTTCGTTCAGTCCCTCATTAAATGTGGCGTGTAAAATTGTGTTTTATGAATTTTTAATTGAATCATTTAGAAAATTTTCGAAGTCTCAAAAGGACGACAAAATCTGTTTTTATTTGCTTGAATATTTTACATTTAATTACTGATATATATACACCTTGGTTAACCTTGGTTTTGTTTCCTTCCGAATTGTTAATTTTAATGAAGGTCAAGCTTGTCACTCCACCTTAGACCTACAGTTTAACGAGAAATCCGAACCACGCCCACCAGCAGCCCAGCGTCTTAACTACTATCTACTAGTGATGTAGGTCACATCCGCATCCGCATCCGCATCCGCGGAACATCCGCACATTTTCTCGCATCCGCATCCGCACTTTGGACTGCTGATGTCGTGCGGATGTGGACCGTTGAGATAAAATGTCATTAATAAGCGGAAATTATCAAATTCTACTATAATAATAGAACTAGTTCATTGTGCGCAAAAGTGATGCAAGCGACAAGACGAGAGGCTGTTCTTGTATAAAGTTACTCTCTTGCAACCTACTTAGATCCACGTTACAAAGCTAAGTTATTTTCACCTAGTACATTAGAACGAGTTAAATCATCACTTGGCAAAGCAGTTGAAGAGCTTCAATCTCTTGAATCTGTCGCTTCGCCACCCACCAAAAGAATAAAAGTTTCAGTGACAGAACCAACACCTTCAACAAGCAAATCTATCACAGAATCTCTCTCTCAGTTTCTTGAGTCAAGCAGCGATGACGAGACCTACGCGATGTCAAAAGATGTAGTAAAAATGATCGAGAGCTATCACCAAGAAAAACGCCTGGCTGCATGTGACAATCCTATTAGTTGGTGGAAAAATACGCAGAATATCTATCCATACTTGAGTAAACTGCAAGGAAACATTTAGCACGTCCTCCAACAAGCGTACCAAGCGAGAGATTATTTAGCAGTGCTGGATTAATATATGATGAAAAGAGAAACAGACTGGCAGCAGAAAAGGCAGAAAAATTAATGTTCCTTAAGCATAACCTTCCTATAATTAAGTTTGAATATTAAACGATGAACATCTTAGTTTACTTTATTTAATTACTCATTTATAAATATGCCTAATAAAACTTTAAACTTAATATAAATAGTTATCAAGCTAATTAAAGATCTCTTTCTATAAGGGTGGAGGTTGGGGAAAGAGGTCGGGTAACACAATTATGGTTTCTAATTGTGGCTGAAACTCAACAAAATATAACGAATTTATTTGCAGACGAATTCACTAATTGATTTCTATATTAGTTAGATGCTTGCTATTATTTTATATGTTCAGGAAAAGTACAGCAATTATTGTACAATTAATCAATTATACTACATTATAGCTACAGCTCTCTCTATATAATAACTTATTATATACGTTAAACACAACAAATCTCGAATATATCCTAAAAAATAACGAAAATGTAGACATCCGCATCCGCGGATGTTGAAATCAAACATCCTCATCCGCATCCGCATCCGCGGATGTGAAAAAAATGACATCCGCTACATCACTACTATCTACTAACCAATTTTTTATTGTGTAGAAGGATGAACAGCTGGGTTTTGCTGCGCGCCGCCCGCTGTCACCGGATTCGATCCCGGGGCCGATGGATTCATAGTCAGCGACGCTAACCACCCCGGTGTAGTGGTTAGCGTCGCTGACTACGAATCCATCGGCCCCGGGTTCGAGACTCGGTGACTGCAGCCGGCGCGCAGCAAAACCCAGCTGTTCATCCTTTCACACAATAAAGAAAGTGGTTGGTAGATAAATGGGTACCCTGGTGGCCTAGACGCTGGGCTGCTGGTGGGGCGTGGTTCGGATTACTGTAGGTCTAAGGTGGAGTGATAAGCTTGACCTTCGTCAGAATGAACAATTCGGGCGGAAGCTAACCAAAGGTTATATATATATATATATACACACAGTATATATGTGTGTATATATATATATATATATATATGTGTGTGTGTGTGTGTTTTTGTATGTGAACAGGTTTTCTATACATCACATAACTAGGAAGTATATGTACATATATTATAATTACCTGTTGGTTTCCTTGGAAACTTTAGACACAATATTCTTTAATAATAATGAACAGAATTATGAAAGTTAATTAATCTAAGAGTTTCTTACTCATTCAAGATGTGTAAACGAAGAATTTCGTTTGAGGACGGGGTTTATTCCATACAAGAGTTTAATATATTCAATTAAAGAAGGTACGAATTATTCATTGTGGCTTCTTTGATTATGTCCTGTATATAACCAGAAAAGTTACGTAAGTTTAAGGATGCGTTATACAACGCTCAATTTGGTTCTTTAGGTCTACTTTAATTAATACAGGTAAAAGAAATTTTCTATATACGCTTCGTATCTAATTTACGACCAAATTTAGAGTGTAACTCGCAGGCACTTAAAAACTAAATAAAATAGTTTGTAAGAGATTATATATATGTATAGTATATTCAAACAGAGAGAGAGAGAGAGAGAGAGAGAGAAATTCTATACTTCGTGCATTATATGCAGTCGAACGGTGAATAATAAAAGATAACGGAACTGATGCACTGAGTGCCAACCGCAAGCTTCTAGCTTTTCCGCATTACCGGCAAACAAGTCTTTTCAGCCAATCACTTATTTGTAAGATTATACTTGCATGAAATTCCTCCTCTTACCCGAACGGTGTTGAAACCCACCGACTCCATCATGTACCCATCTGTGCTGCTTGGCTGACAGAGACAATCTGGTTTAAGAATTTTATTCAAAATTTACGCCGTCCGCGGGATTTGATCCCACGACCTTCCGATGACGGCGACATGATATAAAGATATAGGGGCCTACAGTATGTATATATATATATATGTGTGTGTGTGTGTGTGTGTGTGTGTGTGTGTATAATTCGTTTTACACGTATTTCAAAATCAGGAAGAAACTTTTTGGAAATTGTTTTATATTTAATTAACTTAATAATTCTCGAATACGACACAGTGTAACTTTGTTGCATGAACTTTGACCCAATTAAAAGCCGGCTTTGTTTCTTTTATCGTCTACTTTATCATTATTTAAATCTCATTCTAAAGCACTTAATTTTACTGACTAAACGTACTCTGTGCAGTGAACTTTGAGTTATATTGAAAGAATATAGAAACATTTTCGGAAGTTAATAAATTTAATGTCAGAATTTAATTTAATTTAGTTAATGAATTTAACATAGGAATATCCGTAGATTTAAATAGTTTTTCTTCCTCTTTGTTCACCCACTGGCATCTTTTCTCTCTTTATTGACCAAATAGATTTTTTTGTTCGTATTAATCAATGTAACTCTCCTTTTTATGA
>JAJOZX010006205.1:75000-140000 GCA_023014485.1 Bathynomus jamesi
GCATGAACCAGTAGTATATGGAGCGATTTCTTTGTAAAATGAATGTTCCATCATTGAATCGGTTGGAACAACTTTCCTTTCTCAACCGATTTTGAACCACTTATGACGACATAAAAAAATAACCTTGATTTAGAATCGTTCTATTCGCTTCACATGAAACAACTAAATTTTTAGAAAAGGTGGTCTCTATGGAACATTTTGATTTTACAGCGTGTCGCGCATCTCGCTATGCCGGAAATTTCGCTCAGGAATTTTTTTTAATGTTAGTTTCAGGATCTTGTTAGTTAAATATGGAACCTCGAGTAGTCTGTGAGATTTCTAGTTTTGTTCTTGCTGATCCATTATAGGAATGAGGCAAAATCTTTTTGTCCAATCATTTTAGTACGATTTCGTTTCATGTCTTTTACGATTTATAACTCACATTTTTTCCCCAAGCATTTTCACACACGTATCATCAATCTTTCCAATGAATGTAATTGCAAATATTTCAGGGATGACCCGTATATTTTGTTTTTTATTATTATAGAAGTAAAGGTTCTTCGTAGATCTTCAACATCTGTGGTATCTCGTTCTCTGTTCGGACAAGTTAGTGAGAGCAGAGCAATATTCAAGTACTAGTATAGAACCAAACTTTTCTCTAATTTGAGCATGATGTACTCTATGAAACTCCTCCATTTGAGTCCTATTATTTTTTCCTTTGTACTTTTAATATTATAGTATTTTTCTAAACTTCGTTTCTCTTCACATTATTACTTCCAAGACTCAGGTTTGGCGTAATGTAATTCATGTATTATTTCTTGTAATTCTGTGTTGTTAATATATCTGAGAAGTTAGAATTTATCATCATTGCATTTTATACTGTTTTCTCCAGTCCATTTGAGAAAGGATTACCATGATTTTTACTTGTGATTTGCCACCGACGACACAATACTGTCTCTGATATCTATGTCTATACATAAGCAACCTTTAGCAAAAACACTGAGGAAGCTAATACTACTCCTTGTGGCACGGAGCTAATGACTCCAAATTTAACCTCATTATGGTACCTTATTTATCACCGTTCTCTGCAATATTGAGATCCAGCTTTCGATCCAGCGTTCCAGAAATGAAATATATATATATATATATATATATATATATATATATATATATATATATATATATATGCACTAAAATCACAAAATAACACGTGATCTTATTAATAAGCAAACAACCACAGGGAAAAGGAAACACAAAGTCCGAGCGCTTTCGTGATATATTCACATTATCAAGGAGGAACAGAAAATTTTCTGTTCCTCCTTGATAATGTGAATATATCACGAAAGCGCTCGGACTTTGTGTTTCCTTTTCCCTGTGGTTGTTTGATTATATATATATATATATATATATATATATATATATATATATATATATATATATATATACACACACACACACACACATACACACACACACATATATATATATAATATATATATATATATATATATATACAGGGTGAATAAAACGTTCACAAAATCAGGCGGAACTTTTTATTCACCCTCATATATATATATATATATATATATTATATATAATATATATATATTATATATATATATATATATATATATGCAAAGCAATCACAAAGCAACACGTGATCTTTTTTAATAAGCAAAGAACCACAGGAAAAAGGAAAAGGAAAAGGAAACACGAAATCCGAGCGCTTTCGTGATATATTCACATCTTCTTGTCCCTGAAGATGTGAATATTTCACGAACGCGCTCGGACTTCGTGTTTCCTTTTCCTTTTCCCTGTGGTTCTTTGCTGATATATATATATATATATATATATATATATATATGTATGTGTGTGTGTGTGTGTGTGTGTGTGTGCGCGCGCATTTGTAAAGTGTTTGTGTAAATGGATGTATGTATAAGTGTAAATAGACGAAAATCTCCACAAGGAGAGGAGGGTAAGAACAAATCAATTTTCATGGCTTAGTTAAACAGGTCATATTTAAAATTAGATTGGAAATGTTTAAATGTTTGTCTAAAGAAACTTATAAATGTTACTTTACAATCACAATACCTGTGAAAAGGAATGCTATTAAAGGAAATTTACCAATTAACATACTTCAATCGAATAGTGCCCTGTTAGGTTGCATTCAGTAGAATTGTATTTAGTTAGGTTGGTTAAATTATAATTCTGCTTCTAGATAGGTTGGGTTAAAAGTAATTTTATAAAAATGTGTGATAGTTACCAGTAACTATGTTAATATTACGTACAAATAAACTATAAATGCATGGGAAAAAGTTAAGTTTGAAATTTCAGGGATTATTAGTTCTTGGTCCAGTTTGTGTAGAGCAAGCCTAAGGTGACTTTTAATGTACATGTGAATGAAACGGGTGCATTTGTGTTGCAATGGGAAGAAAACACAAATTCGTGGTGCATCTTGATCCTGATGAATCATGCACCCAGACCTATATAGAGCCAGTAGTGTTTGCAACGCAAAATAACAGTACAACCAAGGAAATGATATTATAAATTTGACTATACATTAAATTATGATACACAGAGCTTTGTTGCTATTAGTGTTTATGAACCACATACAGAAACCTCGTTAGTATGTTGACCTCCTATGTACTTGGCACTGATACTGCGAATTGCTCGTACCCTGAATGGGCGTATGAGCGGAGCGTGCTTTGTGGAAAATGTGAAATTTTTCCTCTGTTTTGTATTTAATCTATTAACATATGAGTCATAAACGAACCTATACCAATTTAGTCGACAAGACGTAACATCGACACTTTAAAAACTAACCTAACCTAACCTAACTTATCCTGAGCTAACCCATAATAACTTGTCACTTATACGGCAAGTCTATCAGATATCGTTAGCCCATCATAAGCATTGCTAATATATATATATAAAATTTAGTGGTGGACCGGATGTCAGTTTTTCAACATCTGCGGATGCGGATCTTTAATTTCAATATCCGCGGATGCGGATATTTAGTTAATCTATCGATATAATACAGAATTATGAATATATGACATAATTTTTCAAATTTCGTGATATTGCTACTATGGCAGGCAATGCATAAGAATTAAAATTAATACTTTCAGCCACAGAAAATTCAATGAAACAAGTTTCATTCAATTTTCTGTGTTACCAGCTATTTATATTTTGAGGTTTATATATTTGTTTGTTCATTACTAATTAATACTTTACATGAAATCTGCATGACTGGGCTTTATAAGCTACTTTATAAGCTAATTTAATTGTAAATTGCATAATTTATTAGAGGTAATATCCGCAGTCAGAAGTGCGGATGTGGATGTTAAAAATGATGCGGATATCCGGTCCACCACTAATATATATATATATATACACACACACACACATACACAGTGTGTATATATATATATAATATATATATACAGTATATATATAAAGAGAGAGAGAGAGAGAGAGAGAGGTGTGTGTGTGTGTGTGTGTGTGTGTGTTTTTTGAGTGTACGTGGAAGGTCTTATACAGTTTTTACTTTATGAATTTGTACACATTCAAATCTGTGTATACAGTATGTGTATTCGTAATTAGTATATAAAATTAGTATATGAAACTGTAAAATCTCAGACAAGAACTATTTCATTTTTGAACTAAAATGAAAGTGACATAACGAAAGAATGACCGAAATTATAAAAAATATCAGTTACAAACTTCCCACACGCACATTTTCCTATATTTTTACTGAAGGAAAATTCCTCCTTCGCGTGTTCTGATTTATAAGTACTCTATGGAAAAAATTGATCTGAACCTGAAGGTCGTAAGCCTTCTATAGGCATCAGGAACATCCTACTTCAGGAGGAACGCGTTAACAGTATTCAGAAATGATAAACAAGTTCCTGAAAATGTAAGATATGAACGGACAAAAACTTGGTTCAAACACTCAAATTATTTAACAATTCAAATTATTAATTTAACCATGCAATTAATTTGTTTCCAGAAAGATATAAACATGGTTGGTACATGTTTGTCCGCGTATCTAGAAAACCCTAGACCTTAATTTTGGCTCTCTTCTTCATCTACCGTCGGAGCGGGGAGGGGGGGGGGGGGGGCGCTTTTGAGGGCATTCGCCTAACGACTCCTTCCTGCATAAAAAAAATCGCTCTATTAATTGTATTTGTTTAAAGTTTATTGTTTTTCGTGTACATCGCGTTTATACGTTTATACTCACTCACCCTAAATCTTCGTTAAGGCATAACAAATCACTGAAGTTAAGACGTAACAAATCACTAAAATTAAGGCACTTATATTGGCCACAGTACTTTTTATTTATTTATTAAATTTTAATATATATATATATATATATTTTTTTTTTTGGCTAGAATGTGATAAAAGAATCCTGAAATTGAGGCATAATAATTACCATAACGGCACATTTGTTACACTTTAAAGCATAAATGGATTTTCTATGCTGTATGAATGTATAAAATCATCGCCTTCTCTGATTTTTATTCAGTTTTAAAACTATTTTAAATTTATTCTTTTTGAATTTAATCAAATTAATTATATTAACTCTTTGTCGTTTTCAGATACCGTTTGGATACACTAACTTGACCACTGTGTTAATGGGTTATAGCGATTAAGTAAGTGTATCTAAAAGGTATTCAAACATGGTATCTGAAAATGGCAGAGTTAATTCAGTTAATTTATATAATTAAATTAAGAAAAAAGGAAATTCAGTTTTTTTTTGGGGGGGGCCTTGGTTTTCCTTTTTATACTAAAGTAAGATTCTCTTAGACCAGGACAGTGAATTACACACACACACACACACACACATATATATTATTCTGTGTGTGTGTGTGTGTGTGTGAATGAAGGCGATATTTTTTTAACTTTATGTGGTTTTATTCCTCAAATTATAAATTAGGGATCCTACTGTTTTTTTGAAAATGGAAATTAAAAAAGAACTTAACCTGAAGAAAGGTAATTTTCGTATTACAAAGACCAATAATAAAAATGAAAAGAAAAGTAAATATAAACATAAAAGTAATGAAAATAATATCTACAAAAGGTTGACACAAATAAATAGACACCACGATGATTACCCTCAACAACAAATGGCAAAGCTCATCAATGGAATGCCAGAACGTGTGTGTCAGCTTTACATTATGCAAAAGGGGAAAGCAACACTATTCTAAGTATATTGATTTAATAAATTTGTTATTATTTATTGATTTTTATTATCAAAAAAAAAAAAACTATGGAAAAAACCAAAGGTGTCTATTTACTTTTGTCAAGCCTCTGTATATTAAGTGGAAATACAAACATACAATTTCATACCATTACGCTCATAGTTTAGAAGACATGACAGGATTGATGAATAGCTTGGGTAATTTAGTCATCTGAATTTTCTTATTCTTTTGTATTAGACTGTACTGAATACACCCAGTAATCTCGGGGAGATTCGGCACACTGGGCTAGCAAATATTTGCGAAGCTGAACATCTTGTAAGCAACTTATGCCGTATTCTAAAGAATCTGTTGTAAAGTAAATTTAGGGCTCAACCACACGGATTTTTTTTTTATAATTAGCCCAAAGTTGCTGCCCATAAATGCAGAACGTATGACTAAAAAGGTGTCTTTATATAGCTTCGTTTGTAGAGAATCTGAAGTTCCTTATAATCATGTGATAATATGACCCAAATATTTAAATTCTTCGTACTCTCTCTCTCTCTCTCTCTCAAAAAAAAAAAAAAAAAAAAAAAAAAATATATATATATATATATATATATATATATACGTACTCTCTCTCTCTCTCTCTCTCAAAAAAAAAAAAAAAAAAAAAAAAAAATATATATATATATATATATATATATGTGTGTGTATATATACTGTATATAAAATAGTTTATCTTATATTCTGAAAATAATAATAATATCTGACGGTTTTGAGCATCTTTGATGAGAAACATAATGTCACTTTTTGGTTGCACCGAAATCAGTATCACGGTTCTATGAATATAATTTCCATTTTTGTAAAAGATACTGCAGACCTTTAAAAGAAGAGCTTATTAATACCACATCACCAGTATAGACTAAAGTTGTTTACCTCATCTTATCTAACCAATATATATATATATATATATATATATATATATATATATAAACTGTAAGTATATAGGTCTGTTTACATTTAAGAGTACTTTCTATTGGCAAGGTATACGCAAATCTGTTTATTGAGAACTGTATGCTCGTGTTAGCTGTTCTTTCTGTGAGGATGTATTTCGAAGGTATGTTAAAGGCAAAGAGATTCATTGCGGGGAAATCACGTCCTTCAACAGCTCCGAGCACGAGGATCAAACAAGCGTGGAAATACTGGAAAAAGGTCGTAATTAATTGGGAATATTGTAATGGCTTGTATTTAATTTGAGGTTTATATAATACCTACAGTGACCTACACCATGGAATGAAGACTTTTATTGTTTCGTTCAGCGGTTATAACCATTATTTGAATGCGTGAGTTTTAACAATATCAACGCATTTCACGCGCAACTGTATAGTACAGTTACGTCATTTCAATATCGATTTACGATGATTCTGCGATCATTCTTTATCATTTTATAATCATTCTGGAATTAATAGAACTATAATCCCAGTCACTAGTTATTGGTGAAACTGCATTATATTTGCGTGTAATTACATCGTAGTTAGTATTATTCGATAGCAGACCGTTAAAGGTAGTGTACTTTTTTTCCATGGTAGAATGGTAGAAATAATGGGTAAAAATATATAGCGAATAAATAAATAAATAAATAAATAAATAAATAAAGTCTAAGGATTTATCAAACCAAATTTAAATTAGAAGAATAAATTACATGATTGTTTTTCCTATGATAAATCTAATTAACAGACTATGAATAATATTCCTTATTACCTTTAATCCGTATATATATCATATTATTATTATTATTTCAACCTACTTTTTTTTGTAAACATTATAAACCAAATTATTAAGAAGGACGTAATAAAAGAAGCCTCACCATCAAAAAATCAGCCAAAAAATTAATTAGATTTTATAAATAGAAAAATAAATAAAATACGAATTCGCTATACAGTCGAGCGCGAGCGAAGCTCTACTTCTTTATTAATATATATATATATATATTATATATATATATATATATAATATATATATATATATATATATATATATATATTATATATTATTATAAATATATAGGCCTATTGAAAGTTCCTTCTTTTGTTCAGGCGGTGAACTGCTTCGAAGAACGGTGCAGAATGAGCTTATTGAATGTCAAAAGAGAAGCCTTTCTCCAGCTCTCAATTGCGATATAAATGAACTGTAAAATCGCTTGTGAAAAAGCCAATCAACCACGCGCATTCAATTAATTCAAAAGACTTCTACAATGAATAAACCATGCAATATATATATATATATATATTATATATATAGATAGATATATATATATATATATAATATATATATATATATATATACTAAAGGGAGGTTGATACTTAACTAAACATTTTGTAGATCACTAAAATTTAAATGACGAAATATTGTTTCAGTTAATTATTTCGTCATTTTAAATTATGCTCAGATGTTTAGCCAAGTACTTCCAACCCCCATCAGAGGCTATATATATATATATATATATATATATATATATATATATATATATATATATATATATATATATATATATATATATATAATATATATATATATATAAAAGTCTTCCCATGGAGAACCCTGATATCATATATTAAATACAAATTGTGTAAAGAGCATTTAATTAAATTCTAGTTAAAATATACATTAAACCTTTTTTTTTCCGACAAGGACCAGTTCGTTATTGCATAAAAATTTTAGTTGATTGAATAAAACTATAGTAACGCGCACAAACATTACACATCGTCACCCATTAACTTCTTCTTCGTAATTATTAAAATCTATTTTGATAATTGGGAAAAAAAAAAGGGGGGGGGAGTAAAAAGTTTGCTCGAAAGAACATATATTTTTGCGAGTTCAATCCAGATGTTATTAAAAATTTATGCTTTATATATTAAGAGAAAATGTAATCTTTTTTGTAGGCATTACTATATATATATATATATATATATATATATATATATATATATATATATATATATATATATATATATATATTATAATATATATATATATATACAGGGTGTCCGAGAATTATCTGTACAATTTTTGGCTGTTATTAAAAGTCAACCATGAAGTGTAGAAATTCCAGTGTTGTCCATTTTACAGAGAATCTCATTAAGTTTTCTCTGATACCACGTTTTGACAAGTTTTTTAGAAATGTACGCGGGTGACAGACATTGATGATTTAAAAGCAAGAATCACAGCTGCTATTGAGCGAATTGATGTGGATATGCTGCAGCGTACATGGCAACATTTGGAGTATCGATTGGATGTTTTGCGAATCACTAATGGTGCACATATCGAATGTTTGTAACAACGTTACTTTAATAAAAGAAACTTTTGAAAATACAGATTCTAAATAATCTTGTTTAAGAATTTTACGTGTGTTATCAAGAATTTTATTAAAAGATGAAATTGTACAGATAATGTTCGGACACACTGGAATTTCTAAAAAACTTGTCAAAACTTGGTATCAGAAGAAACTTAATGCGATTCTCTGTAAAATGGGACAACACTGGAATTTCTACACTTCATGGTTGACTTTTAACAACAGCCACAAATTGTACAGATAATTCTCGGACACCCTGTATATATATATATATATATATATATATATATATATATATATATATATATATATATATATGTTACAGTCAAAGTGTGTAACCAGCCATTTCGCGTAATGGCTGAAACGTTTAGTCATTTCGCGAAATGGCTGTTTCACTTGGTCATTTCGCGAAATGACTAAACTCTTCAGCCATTACGCGAAATGGCTGAAATTAATTCCACCTTGCTCATTTCGTGAAATGGCTAAAATGACTTTTGTCATGCTAAAACATACATACATCCACAGGTCTGTTCAAATAAGTGAGAAACACTCTTCAAATACACATTTGAACACATTTGAATTTAATTTTTCAATATAGAGGTTTTCAAATACTAACCGGGCCTTCAATGTTATTCCGATGGCCGCCATTGAAGGCCCGGTTAGGTCAACTATATGCCCTTGACAACTGGTTAGGTTAAGTCGTTATTTTCGTTAAAACTAACGAAAATAACACAACTTACAAGATCATTTGCCCGGTTAGGTCAACTGTATGCCCGGTTAGGTCAATTGTATGCCCTTGACGATTGGTTAGGTTAAAACGTGTTAGTTTCGTTAAAACTAACGAAAATAAACAACTTAACCTAACCAATTGTCAAGGGCATACAGTTGACCTAACCTAGCAAATGATCTTGTGCGAAATGACCAAGGTAGAATTTCAGCCATTTCGTGTAATGGCTGAAGATTGTCATTTCGCAAAATAACCAAGTGAAACAGTCATTTCGCGAAATGATTAAAAGTTTCAGCCATTACTCGAAATGAATGGTTACACACTTTGACTGTAATATATATATTACTTAACCTATATTATATATAATATATTATATATATATATATATATATATATATATAATATTACTTAACCTATTATATATATTATATATTTCTATCGATTTTCAGTATTTTCTGAGATAACTGTTCACTTGTGATCCTTTGCTGCCACATTAAATGCAGAGACTAAACCGAAGTTTGAATTTTTTTTTTTTTTTAATGTGGAATTAAATATTGAACAGGAATTTGACAATCGCAACCCAAAAAGAACGTCGTCCGTGAAGCACCATTTGGAAAAGTAATGATGCAACTAATCTGAAAACCCTGCAACTGTAATAGACATAAGTAGAAACAGATAGATTTCATTGTTAAAATTGGATTTATGACCTTTCCCTCCTGCGTCTCTGCAGGTCCTGGCGAAGAAGGTAACCGATCCTTCCGTGAGCTGTGTGACCTTAGCGACGGAGACTCCGAAGGTGCTGTGACGTCCCTCTCGCCGAAGGAACGGAACGAATCATCACCACCACCACCACCGCCCTCGAGCACAGACTTCAACATGAACGCCCAAAACCCTCCGTCAGAGATCAATGCCGCGGAACGTTTCATTACGCAGCAGCTGTCGACGGTTCCTGCCGATTTGGAGCTCAGGAACTCGGCGGCGAGATTTGGTATCACCGGAGTTTGGACTAAGCAAAACGTCTCCAGAGCCACCCGATACGGCCCATTTTTGGGGAAATGGACCCCCCATGCCAAAGATCCAAGTCTAGCCTGGGAGGTGAGTACGAAATAAATTTGTATAGGATGATCAGATAAAAATAATAATAACTAAATAATAATTAATAATAATAATAATAATAATAATAATAATAATAATTATAACAATAATAATAACAAATAATAATATATACCAAGAGTAAAATTGTAAACAAAGCCTATTTTAAGTTCTTTGACCTACAAACAAAAGCGTTTTCCACTCTCCTTTTGTCTCTGACGGAGATTACCCTCTTCAGGAAGAGATCCCATTAGTGGTAAAATTTATGTCTGATTTTCAGTCCTTAAACTTTGCAAAGAAGAATATAAAAAAAAATCCCTGAATAAAATTGATGTACGAAATATAAACGCGTCTCTGATATCATTTATATTCGACAGAATTGATACATGGCGTGCGAATATGAATCCTTTAAAGAATATGAATCATTTAGAGAATATGAATCATTTAAAGAATGGAAGTTAAATAAAAATCCTCATTCTAAATACGAAAGAAGATTTCTGACGATTTGTACAGAGAAAAAAAAAGAGATAATTACGATATTGTTTCCATTTTTTTCTCGAAAGAAAGAAAAGAAAGAAAAAAGGAACTTTTCCACTTCGGTTGAACAATTTTGGAACTTATTGTCACCGACAGGAAGTCTCTTGCAGAAGCTTTTATCTCTAGAATATTATCACTAATGGAAGGTTAAATGCACCACATTATGACCCATATATATATATATATATATGTTACAAGAAATTGGTTTGCTCGAAGGGGAGCGACAGCTAAGGACAAAAAAGGAGAACGAAGGCCAACACCAACCTCTTCATCAATTTATTAACCAAACATTTCGGAAGCACAAACCGCCATCCTCTGTGAAGAAGTCTTGTTACAGTAAGTTTAACTGATGATTTATATTCATCAAAACGGAGGTAAATCATCAGTTAAACTTAAGAGAGGATTCATCGCTGAAGATAAAGATTTTGCGTTTTCGAAACGTTCGATGTTAAAAAATTGATCAAGATTTAATTGGTGTTGCATAGCGTTCGTTCTCTTTTTTTTTAGATACGGCAAATAATTACTGATGCACACCCACAAAGATGACGGAAAATAATTCCAAATGTTATCTCGTGTATTTTTTCTGATCAGGTATTGAAATAAGCGAAAGTACTCAGAAGTAAAATTAACTTAATATATTATATATATATATATATATATATATATATATATATATATATATATATATATATATATATATATACACAGTATATATATATATATATACAGTATATATATATATAATATATATACATATACCAGTATATATGGGATGAATTTCACATTTAAACACAAGGAAAAAGAAAAAATTATTCCAAGGTCTTTCGTGTATTCAGCAATGTACGAAAGGCCTTGGAATAATTTTTTCTTTTTCCTTGTGGTTTATATATATATATATATATATATATATATCAGTGGCGACTCGTGGTATAAATGTATTGGGGTGCGATTTCATAAAATTTATAATTTTTAGAATTCTAGTACATAAACAATCACATGGTGCTTCCGTACGGTACTTATATGTCAAAAGAAGCCATAAATTTGTATTAAAAAAATATTTTAATAAAATATAAAAATAATTGTTGAATAAATTTGACTATAATAAATTTGACTATAATAATGTACCACTGTACGACAACACGGACTCACAATAGGCTAGTGCGAATCCAACTGCCGCTCACAAGAGTACTGTACTTGTATTAACATATGCGGCTATGCCAGACGTACAATTCTAGTTAATTACAAATAAGTAATAATTTTAATAAAATACATATAAATGGCTTATATCATTATTACTGAAGTAACTATTAGTAAAAATAAAGTTATTATAAAAAAAATTCGCGATTGTACTTATATTTTCATTACAACAGTAAAATATAATTTATATTTACTTGAGCGAAAAATCTATCGCTCCATTTGGCTGCAATATTATTTTGTATTCAAACAGCGGTACGCTGTTTGAAGCTATGCTATAAGTTTAGAATATTATGTACTATATGAAGGCTTACTCAAAATGCCTCATGAATCATGATATGCCACATGAATTTTTAAAATATATTTCAAGAATATTTATTTTAATATCTTAAAATTAATATATTTTTTATCTGTTAAATTAATATTTATCGTTTCAAGCAAGGGGGAGCGACCGCTCCATCGCTCCTATACGCCAGTCGCCACTGATATATATATATATATATATATATATAAAACAAAGACAATGTAAATAACGCAAAAAACAAGCGAAATCTGTTTGTAAGACGTTCGTATCCTCAAAATCTTCTCACCTTTCATCATTAGAGTTGCTCAGAGCATTCCTTCCTCATAGTAATAGATCAAATTTATGGAAGCTGAAGCAATTTCATTTGTCTTCCGTTTACGAGCCATTTCACTTTCGGATCTTCATCCCACACTTCGTTTCCTTAATCGATCTCAGATAGCTGTTGCGGCCGCCCGTTCATGCATACCCTAATTGGCTCAAACAAATTTTAATATATATATATATATATATACACACACGAGGGGCGGGCCTCTTATTGTATTTACAAACTTACAAACTAAAAATAAGCGGCATTACTTTCGTACCGACCCTCGTATATATATATATATATATATATATATATATATATATATATGAAAATAAAAATGAAAATTAAAAAGTTTATAGTCCATCTGACAAATATTAATAATACGAACTGACAATAGAATACAATGATAATTCAAATACTAAGGATAGAAATACAATTATTGAGAAATAGTACAGTAATGTCGAAATTAAGTGGAGCTACAGATAGACGTTTTCATACCATGAATTCCATAGCTTAGGTCTTAGAAGACATACGGCAGGACTGATGAATAGCTTGGATAATCGGATTGGTTGATTTTTTAATTCTTTGCATTAGACTGTACTGATCACGTCTTGTTACCTCTGGGAAGCTCGGGACATTGCTGGTAGCAAACATTTGCGAAGCTGAACATCTCGGAGGTAATTTATGTAGGAGTCTAAAAGATCTGTTGTATAGCAAATTTAAGGTTCTGCCAGAACCTTTTTTATAATTCTCCCAGCGTTGCTGTCCGTATATATTACTGTAGAAAGTACGAAAGAGAGTGTCTTTAGCTTCACTTGTACAGAACTGAAAGTTCCTTATAGTCACATTCGGTTTAGCACAGAAGCTTCGATATTGCCTTCTTATATCTGAGTCATCGCTCAAGTAGCTGGTGATAGTTTGACCCAAATACTTAAATTCTTGTACTTCCTCTATTGCTTCACCTCTCATTTTAAAACTAATATCAGCTGGCTGATTAGAGCTTTTAGGATGGAGTTGCATAACCTTAGTTTTTTGTAACATTAAAAAGAATATCATGTTTCTGCGAATATAATTCGCAGACGTTTAGCAGCCGATCCAGACCTTTAACAGAAGGACTTATTAACACTATATCATCGGCATAGACTAAGTTACTTATTCTTGTGTTATCTATACAACATCCCACTGTTCCCTCATTAAGTATCAATATACACATTAAACAGCAGAGGAGAGAGCAAGGAGCCTTGCCTCATCCCGCAAGAGGAACCAAAACATTCGAGTGGTACATTGCCCCACCTAACGTTAGTAAAAGATTGGTGGGAATACCAAAATTTCAATAAATTCAATATGTACATGGGAACGTTCCTGTCTTCTTGTTTTTTAAATAAAATACCGTGGTTCACTCTATCATATGCCTTACTTATATCTACGAAACAGCTATAAATAGTTGAATTATTGTCAGTGTATTTAAATATAATGTCCTTCAATATATAGATACACAGATCATTTGAGTGGGACCCTTTAAAACCAAACTGATCAGATGTCCATAAGTAAGCATTTAATCGGTGTAACAAGAGTTTCTCTAGTAGTTTCGAGAAGCAGGAGGCGACAGCAATAGGCCTGTAATTATTGTTGGATAGAATTTCCCCATCCTTATTTTTGACAAGGGGCAAGATATATATCTCATGAACATACTGTACATATATGATTATATATATAAACATTTATAAACAGTTTTGGTGATGCGCCTCGATGGTTAGCGTCGCTGACTACGAATACATCGGCCCCGGGATCGAGACCCGGTGACGGCAGCCGGCGCGCAGCAAAACCCAACTGTTCATCCTTCTACACAATAAAGAAAGTGGCTGGTAGATAAATGGTACCCTAGGTGGCCTAGTGGTTAAGACGCTGGGCTGCTGGTGGGGCGTGGTTCGGATTCCACGTTAAACTGTAAGTCTAAGGTGGAGTGAAAAGCTTGACCTTCGTCAGAATGAACAATTCAGACGGAAGCTAGGTAAAGATATATATATATATATATATATATATATATATATATATATATATATATATAGTATATATATATATATATATTTATATATATATATATATATATTATGGTGTTTTTTAATAAATGTTCGGAATCAGTCTGCGACTGATCCTTCTGCGGTGATGAAAGAGGGGGTTGCTTTGGTTGCATACTAAACAGTTTTGGTGAGCGAGTTATCCATCTTTGTTCTCAATGCTCCTTGTCCTGTTGACTTAGGGACGCTGCAATACCTTTATGTTCGGTCATTTCAGGGTGTTTTTATTTTAATTTTTAAATTATTTTCGTCAAGTATATTATCACCTATCTTTATATATGAATAAAGTTTCAGAAATTTCACGCGCGACCAGTAATATTCGTCTTTTGCGTCTATTCTTTAACGTGTGAAAGTTCTCTGCAGAGGGTTTCAATATCCGCAATATTTCGTTTTCTGTTCTGGCTTGCGAAAATAGAGCAGTATTCAATTAATAATGACAGAACCAAACTCTTCCAAAATTTGAGTACGATGCGCGATCCTCTGTTAGGAAAACTCCTCCATTTGATTCCTATTATTTTTTTTCTGCGTCTCTTGACATTTTTCTTGGTATTTTGCTGTAATATTTTCTTCAGTTCACTTAATTAATGGGTTTGTATAGACTACAGAACTGTTCTAATTTTTTTTTTTGTATCTTCCTAAGAAGTGATTTCTTTGTAAAAATTTACCCATTTTAATATGTTGATGCTTTTTTTTTATTATTTTATACCCTCTTCAGAAGTGACTGTTTTGCAAAATTTTTCCCTCATCAGCAAAATACGAGTAAATACTATATTTTATTTCTCTATCCGTATTCATTATTAGAATAATAATTAGACGCTCGGAAGTGGAAGTAATTCAAGTGCATTCAGAACACCAAGACTCAAGAAGTGATTCAAGTACTTGAGTCACCTCTGATCACGGTTTTCTTCTTCCCACAAAGTGAGATTGAGTCAGTCTGAGTCATTTGAGTCACTTCGGGGACACGCACTTGGCGTGCAGAGTGCGGATTCAAGAACTTAAATCACTTTTCGGCAAAAGGCAAAATTTGGTGAAAAATGCACTTGAATCACCTTCACTTCCAAACGTCCAATTATGGTAAACAACAAAGGTGACAGTACTCTTCCTTGTGGTACGGAGCTAATGACTGATGAAATTCTGGATTCAACTCCATTTACGAGTACTACTGCTTTTTGAGATCTTTGATTTTTTTTTATTAAAAATACAGAGATTCAGTTTTCCAGTAATACCTGTTTTTAAAACTTCGTGAACAAGAATTCTACCGTCACATTTATCGAAGGCTTTGGCAAAATCAGTGTCTATTACATTTACATATTCGTTTGGTTTTAGGACAAATTTTCTAAAACGCTTTGTTGCGATAAACAAGACCTTCCCGCTCTAAATCCTTGCTAATTTGGATTATTAACTCTTTTTCTTCCAGATAGCATACTATTTTATCTCTAATTATTCTTTCAAAACATTTTACAAGATGTGACTTACGTGTTATATCGGTCGATTGATTTTGGTATGAGACTTTTTCTCAATTTGTAAATATTTGGCAGTAATATTTACATTTTTCAAAATTGCATGAATCATGTCGATATTCACTGATGTCCTGTACAATATATATATATATATATATATAAATATAAATGTGTTATTATTATTATTATTATTGTTATTATTTTATACCAATGGTACACCTGCTGGACTTATCATAAAAAGAACCCTATCTTCAGTGGGAAATGAGAAACGAAGATCCAGTAGGAAAGCAATTGTCGATTATGCGAAGCTTCAAAGGAATGCCCACATGTATGGCAAAATTTAATTCACAGTTTCTTTCTTCACGGCGGTCATTTATTTGATGTTGGAGGCAATGTTGTATCTTATTACATCTCTCTAGCTGTTGTTGATAAACTGGGTTGTAAAATATCGTGTTCGTGTAATCAGAGCAGTTCAATTACGAGTATTAAAATGTAATCTGTGCTATAGGAAAGAAAGTTCTTAATTGATATACAGTATACTTGTCTATATATAGCTGTCTGTCTATCTAATGATATATCTGTCCATGTGTATCTATTTATCTATCTATCTATTTGTCTACCTATCTCCTTATATGCCATCTACAAAGATTTAGTTGATTACTTCTCACTCATGTCATTTCGCAGTTCGCATTTAAGAATGCGAAATTCACATTTAAGAAAAAGAGTTTCTTCATTTGAGAAACTCTCATTCGCATTCGCATTCGCGGTAAAGGCGTCAAATGGAAATAGCTAATATTCCTAATATAAATGAACTTAACTTAACCTAACCTAACCCCATAGTTGGGAAATCCGTAGATGAGAATGAGAATGGATCGATTTGAGAATTGCCTCCTTTGAAATCCTCACTCGCCGATTTCTCACCTTTGGCAGCGGAATAAAATGCATTTGTTTCTCTTTAATTAAATGACCCCAAAACATAATTTTTTTCAAAATTTTTCTCACGTGAACACAAATTAAATACAGTTGCAATCACTTCTCTTTGATCTAATTAAGGTAATCAGGCATTCATGTATGTAAAAACACAAAAAAGATATCGCTATTTTTATATTTAATTATTCGATTTTTTCTTTATCTATCTATCTGTTTATCTATCTATCTATCTATCTATCTATCTATCTATCTATATATATATATATATATATATATATATGTAGATTTTACCTGATTGTTATTTTATATTAATAACTTAAAAGAAAAATCTCCTTATTGATATAATATAAATATGACCGTATTTTAACAGGGACTCTGTATAGATCTGGAGTATATATATTATGTTATTTTCATAATTTGGCCCTTAATTATAACTTTCTTTTTGATATACGTTAATTATACTTTTAAAATTTAAGTATAGTTAAATTTATTTTTATATATTATTGTAGAAGTCCACTGATAAGGAATTCTTTCAGTTTTTATGTATACTACCATATATTATACCAACTTATATATATATATATATATATATATATATATATATATTAGCGCTAGAATCGTTCCAAGGGAATCTGATCCTTATGAGGACTATGAAGAGTTCCAAGTGCGAGAGTGCCAAGCATTTTCATTAGACGTTTCAACCCGTCGCAGGGATCATCTTCAGTAAAGAACTGAGATAAAAAAATAAAAAAATGCAATTTTAAATTCATTAATATTAATTTTTTCTCCATTTACAATTTTTATCACCACAAAGAACGTCTCCTGCATTTGTTAGGTCCTCTGTTGTTTACTGCTATTCTTGCGCGGACTGCAATGCCTGCTATGTGGGCAAACTGGCCTGAACTTAAACAGAGGATAGACAATCACAGGGGTCCTTCCCACCGAACCGACCGCCCCTTGTCCAACCCTGAACACTCTGCCATTCGTAATCATAGTAAACAGACCGACTGCTTAAAAACATTAATCATTTATTTATTTTGTCATCCCAGTCATCTGAATTGATAGGAAGATTATATATTAAAAGTCACTATATATTAAAATAGTCACTATAGGGCCTGTATTAAAATAGTCACTATAGGGCCTATATTAAAATAGTCACTATATATTAAAAACCTTAGTCGTTCTTTAAGTATTCAAAATTTATCAGTTAAACTATTTGTCTCATGAAATTATAATGTACCAACCAACCAACCAACCAATTCCCAGCCATAATTCGCTTCTTGTTCCGTCTCCCAAACACTTTTCTCCTTCCAGTTTTAGAGGCTGTGTGCTTAAGGTAATATTTTAACCCCCTCTTTTTTTAACTGGGGCTTTTTTTCTTGTTTCCTTTCTTATTTAACATTATGGATTTTTATACACGTATACTTTTTAGTATTCCTTTTTGTCTAATTTTGTCATTTAATATTATAAATTATTGTTTTCATACAGGGCATTTTTTGTTCATTTTTTGTGTTATCTTAATTCATTTTTAATTTTGTATCTCAGTTCTTTACTGAAGGTCGAAACGTCTATAATAAATGCTTGGAACTCTCGCCTTGGTCTTCATATTCCTTATTATGTATATACACAACAATTTTAATGATTAGTATATGAGGCACTTTGCAATAATATTATATATATATAGATATATATATATAATTATTATATATATATATAAAAGCAAACAACCACAGGGAAAAGGAAAAGGAAACACGAAGATGTGAATATATCACGAAAGCGCTCGGACTTCGTGTTTCCTTTTCCTTTTCCCTGTGGTTGTTTGCTTATTAATAAGATCACGTGTTATTCTGTGATTTTAGTGCATATATATATATATATATATATATATATATATATATATATATATATTATTGTGTTTGGTACGGATAAAATTTCTCAACTAGAAAGAAAACGATACTGTATACACGCATTGAAATTCGGGGCGACTAATATACACGAATACGCAAGCTAGTATCCGCGGCCAAACCCAACCTGACAGGACCTCTATCCTGAAACAGGATTATCTGGGTCTTGCCATCCCGAAAATGGTCGGGCAGTTTAGTGCGTATGAAAGAGAATTGTATCTTCCTATTTATCAAAGAGACCGCTTTTTCCTCTCTTTAGACTTTCCGCGAGTCCAATTCATGGTTTGGGGAATGTGATTTAACCCCTAACTACATTAAAATCATTAAAATCTGGTCTCAATAAATGGGCTTTCTAACAATTGCTCTGAAATAAGATTAACTTTAATAACATGAAAAAAATAATATATATATATATATATATAATAAAAATGCGCCCTAAATTTAATATAGGAGTAAGCGAACAAGAGCTCTTAATTTCAAATTCAATTCTTTTTTTAAATCTATTTTTCCACCTTTTCTCGAAATGACTTTTCGGAAGCGATTCTTCTCCTTTGGCAAACGTCTTCTTCTTTGTAATGACGAATCTTTTGGCTCCTTCATTATTTCTTTTGGTCTTTTCTTCTCCCGCGCTTCCAGTCTCAATAAAGGTGAGAAGGAGGAAATTGATGATGACGACCGAAGCTTCTGGGAATGTTCAGTGATGCTGGAGGAGGTTCTCGTATGAACAGAGGCCGTGAAATACTTTGTTATTTGCAGGCAAGAGGACACAAGACGTGCGCATATGTACGTATGTAGAGTGGACGAAGAGGCTTAAGTGAGGATATGAAAGAGATAAACTTATATATATATATATATACAGGGTGTCCCGTAAGTCTGGACCCATAGGGAAAAATAATAAAATTACAAAATAGTCCAAAAATTTATTACATAATCTGTTCAAAGTGTCCGCTGTTGTGTCGCACACATAGTTGAAGACGCAATCTCCACTGCGACAGCACTTTCTGAATCACAGTCGCAGAAATTTCTTGACACGCCTCCACAATGCGTGCTTTAAGGTGGAAAATGTTCTGAAGTTTGACCTCGTACACTTTGGCTTTCAAGTGGCCCCACAAATAAAACTCCAGCGGAGTAAGATCATAATAAAAAAATAATAAAAATAATAATAAAAATAAAAAAAAATATTATAATAAATTTTTGGACTATTTTGTAATTTTATTATTTTTCCCTATGGGTCCAGACTTACGGGACACCCTGTATATACATATATATATATATATATATGATGAATAAAACCACGAAGGAAAGGAAACACAAAATGGTGCTCAAGCGCTTTCGTCTAATGACATCCTCAGGAACACTCAAGACGAAAGCGCTTGAGCACCATTTTGTGTTTCCTTTCCTTCGTGGTTTTATTCATCATAAATATTTTTCACGTGTTACTTTCGTGAAATAATTTTCATATATATATATATATATATATATATATATATATATATATATAAAATAAAAAAAATTATGTAAGAATGTTATTCTTGAACAATATATATATATATATATATATATATATATATATATATATATATATATAATTGAATTATCTTTGGAGTGACAAGAAGCGAATTGTGCGTCAAACATTTGTGCGCGTTGGAAGCAGATCCGTGCGAAACGACGCTTTGTACGAAAGCGTCGCTCCGTGAATCGCTGTCAGATTAACAAGCGGGAATCCCGCTTGCTTTGAATATCCTTGTCATCCCGTGATGCTCCTGATCTGATCCTTACCGTGAAGGATGGGTATAGAGAAGGGGCTGGAAGAGTGAGGTTAGAGGAATGGGAGGGGGGGGATGGAGGGGAAATATACGTCGGAGAGACAGGTATTATGTCTTTATTTCTTACTGTCGGTTTCGCTTACCGATTAAGGATTCCTTTGAACGAAAATTGATTCAAATGGTTCGCATTTGTTTCAGTGAATGGGAACAATGACGATTTTGAAATTATTATAGTGTTCTATACATATTTTTTGGCATGTGTATATATATAGTCTATATATATATATATATATATATATATATATATATATATATATATATATATATATATATATATATATATATATATATATATATATATATATTATACTTATAGTTATAAATTTTTTTTGAACAAATAAACAACAGTGATAGAATGTATCTAAAAATTCTCGTTTATAAAATGGATTTTAGAAAAATAAAAAATCCATTCAATAAAAGAATTGATGTAAAAGAAAAATCGTTTTTTTGTGGATTAAAAGAATCCATAAAAGAATATAAAGAGTAAAAGACACGAAAAAATGAAGTAAACAGGGAGTATAAACGTTTCTCACCGGCAGAAGAAGAAGACGAAGAAGAAGAAGAAGAAGAAGAAGAAGTTATATTCGGCAAAGAACACATCATTCTTTGGTCGTCAATAAAACACAGCGAATGGAGAGCTGTTCATTTTCCATCTTGTACAACTCGTTCCTCGCGACTGGAAACAGCTGTCAACAGCAGGACCATAACGCGAGTTAAGCAACTCATCCACTGGAATAATCCCAATAACTAACAGTTCCCCTTCTCGCAGTTCTGGAAACAAGACGCGAAAAAACGCTTACTGAAAAACTATGAAAAATGTGTTTATTTTAAAAAAAGCAGGAAAATGTTTGCGTTATTACACCAAAGAAATATTTAGAAAATAAGTTACTTAATGACTTCTAAACTATTTGCAAATTATAATATATATATTATATATATATATATATATATAATAGTATATATATATGAAGAATTTGGGAACCATGTTAATGAAATAAAGCCTTTTTCTTTCGCTTATCACAATAGCAATTTTTTCATTTTTTTTTTTTTTTACAAAAGTTAAAAAAAGAAAAAATCTCGGCTACGCGTAAATCGTGTCTAAACGACTGTTTCTTTATACGTTTCACATGGCCTTGTATATGTTTCTGTGTACACCCCTGAGCTCGATAATTCGTGGACGAGGTGTTAATGGAGGAAAGCTGCTGGAAGAGCCCTGTCTGCGGTCTCCTCCGGTGAGCCTGTGAAGATCTCGGGTAAAATAGCGGATTTTAAGGGGCCATATCCATTAAAGACGGGTCGTGATACCTGTAAGAAGGAGAGAGATCAGCTCTTGTTAGACCTTCTTTGTCGAATCCACGGTTACGAGTTATTGTTCGTCTTCACAGATTTGAGTGACACTCAAAATAGCTTTTCGTCTAATATAAAGCCCGAATTTGAATGTATCCATACTTTTTCTATTACAGAAAAATGATTGGTCCTAAAGATGTAATTCTCTCTCTCTCTCTCTCTCTCTCTCTCTCTCTCTCTCTCTCTCTCGTGTATATATATATATATATATATATATATATATATATATATATATATATATATTATATATATATATATATATATTATATACACGAGTATATGCTTGTATGTTTAAAAGTAACTCTATATAACAAATATATAAAGATAAGAACTCAACGTACGATTGGAATGATAATCTCGTCTGTAACTTAATCAAGTGATTATTAAAAATCTTTGCAAATTTTATTCATTTTAATCCTATTTACGAAAAACTTAAAAATCTTCTTCACGTTTTTCCTTTTAAAACCTTTAAAAATGAACGTAAGAGTGGCGCAGCGGAACCCCAAAGCGATGTTAAAATTTATGACTCAATTAAAGCTGCCACCGGTAATATAATATATATATTATATCTATATATATATATATATATGTCTGCAAACCTCTAATACGTAAGACGGTAATCACCAAATAAGTTGTAGGATCAATCGCCGACGCGCTTAAAAAGTTCCAATTTTGTTACCCGAGTCTTTAGTCAACGTAGTTTCGGGATTATGTTTATAACGATGGTCTTTATTAGGCGGAAGAAGAACATTTTAACATTTGCATCAACCGCGGTTTATGATAAAACAACAAAAGGTGAGACGCTTCTTTATGTAGCTAAATAAATCGGTCATGACATTTTGAGCCACTTAAGCTGACAATCCGCTGGAGGATTCATAGGAAAGATATATTACGCACTTTTTTTTTTTTAGCCCGGATCGTATATTATACTTAAGATCAAACCTAAAAGAAACTTAAGAAATACAGGAACAAAGAAGAAGGTACGAACGATGACAGCTTCATCTGTATCGTAAAAGCCACGAAATTACAAAGGAGCCAAATAGTCTGTCTGCGGCGCTCTGGTCTTTATCGTTCTTGAAACCGCAATTCGCACCTCAGCCTCTCTCTCTTTCTCTCTCTAAAAAGCAGGTATAGAAAGACGCGTTTTCTCGGAATCTCTTTTCGTCCCGCAATTGACTCGAATGCATACACAAGAGCTTAATTCCGGATTCCGGAAGTGTTTCCACCGCTTGGCAAGAGACGTTTCAAGAGACGCTTCCAGCAACAAAGCAAGTTTACTAACGTTTAACTTCTTTATTAAAAAGGTGATATTATGCGTGTCTTCTTTAGAGAAAAGCAGTGAATAAAACATTCACACAAAGACAGAACACGTTTTGAATTAAATAGTTTCGTGTCAAGTATTAGACATTTAGAATTTTAATTCTTGTTTGAAGTTGAGCATTTGTTTTATAGGTAAGAGTCGTTAACCCAGACACTAACATTCTTTAGTTATAAATAAGAAATTATCTGAAGGAAAACCTGCTTTATGTTTAGTCAAAATAACATTGTATTATTATTATTATTATTATATATATATATATATATATATATATATATATATAAATTAGTCAAAAGTATTATTTAAAGTGTTCTGTGATGATGCAACGAGAAATAAATGAAAACAATTTATATGAAGTCTCGCGATGTATAAAGGATGTCCAAATGTGTGTTCTGAAATTAATGGACTTTCACGTACTGTATGTCTTATCAATGATTCAGAGTTACATTGAATCATACACACTCGGGAATGCTACGAATCACTTTATGAAAATTTCTAAGAATTTCATGTTACCGTGCATCCCTTACGAATATGCCTTACGAATATGCCTTACGAATGTGATGCAAAGATTTCAGTAACGTACATGCGGATGTGATCTTTGATAAATATGTATTTTTTTTCTTTTTTTGGCTTCATTTCGTTCGGAGAACATTCTTTCTGCATTAAGCGTTTATGGATGTACAGTCACATATACACATATACATTTCAACATAATAAGCAATATATATATATATATATATATATATATATATATATATATATATATATACACACGCACAGGCATGTATTTGTAATGTGGGTAATATGAACGACACCTCTTCAAAGGTTGGAGGCGAAAGCCGAGATAATCGCGTTCTTATCGCGCCGTCAACAAACATTTCTCCTTCTCTCGTCTCTTCCGCGTCCACATCGAGTCTCGCCGAACGAAGCAACGACTGTAAAACACGAGATGTTAATCCTGCTTCGAAATTGCCTTAAAAATTTTATTATGGCATTGTTTGATAGAGTTACGAGCTTTGTTTTTACTGTTTGAGTTTCACATCGAAGAAATTGCTCGGGTTTCGGAAGAAGTTTATTCTAAAGTCTAAACATACAGTGATGTGTTTGCAGGTTTTAGTATATATATATATATATATATAGTTGCAAAGAGGAATTACAGGTTTTCCTTATTTTACGAAGCACCGCTCCACCCGTTAAGGGTACGAGCAGCTCACAGCACCATTATCAAGTACATAGACGGTCAACGTGATAACGAGGCATCCGTATGCAGTTTATCATCAGTGGAAGCAACGATGTTTTTTGTTATCATAATCCAGCGAGCAGTCAAATTATTAATAATTTCCTTGCATATGTCATTAGTTTGCACTGCAGACAATCCTAGATTTATTGAACGGAATTGAATTGAATTGAATAAACTTTATTTCTAAAATAAATACAGTACTTTTACAACAATGACATTAATAATTATAAAACTGGACTATTTATTTTATTTAATTTGGCCACTAAGCTTTAGGCTTTACTGGGCTATGAGATTTATACGTCCCCGTGGCCATATATACAGTACTGGGTAAAAGTTTGGAAACACCTGTACAGTTTATGTAATTTCCCCATTATTAACCAATAGAGTTATTTTAGTAGACTAATGTCTGTTCCTATAAATAGACTATTGTTCTATAGGAACAGACATTAGTCTATTAAAATAACTCTATTGGTTAATAAGGAGAAATTACATAAATTGTACACGTGTTTCCAAACTTTTTACCAGTACTGTACTCTCTATATTACCTCATTTTCTGTATGTAACAGTACATGTATAAAAAGGTTGTTTATAATAATAGGTAATAATATAATAATAATAATAATAATAATAATAGTAGTAGTAGTAGTAGTAGTAGTAGTAGTAGTAATAGTACATCTATTTTTACTTAATAATCTGATGTTCGTTAACCGCGAAAGCAAAGGTGCACAAAAGAAACGGTTTGAAACAAGTGTTCGTCATGTTTGATGAGGCCACGAACAAGAATCGTATCAAATTTCCTTCTCGTTCCGGGATGGTTCTCTCCCTGTTTACGTTTCGTCGTCGTCGTCGTCATCATTATCGTCGCTTTCCTTCCGACGACGAAAGATAAGATTAGGAAAAGTCATTTGGAAATCGCAAATCTCACTCATTTAGGATGAGAGAGCGAGAAACGGGATACGCTTTGCTTTTTTTTTTTTTTCCACTCATTTCACTGCCTCAAACGCGAATGAACATCATACAGTAACAGCGGGTAGACTACGACTATGGAATATGGAATGAGGGTATACATATCTTTTATCTCTTCCGAAAAGTCCTCTCCATGGTTCTGTTTAATATTTATCACTAAGAAACATAGTTTCACGATAAGACTTTTTAAGTCGATTGTATATACACACCACACACACAACACACACACACACACACACACGTGTGTATATATATATATGCAAACCACAAGGAAAGAGAAAAATTATTCCAAGCCCTTTCATGTATCTAACAGTACAACTCGTCAGGGAATTCCCTGACGAAGTATACTGTTGAATGCACGAAAGGACTTGGAATCATTTTTCCTTTTCTTTGTGGGTTTGCATCATTCAGTTATTTCACACACACACATATATATATATGCTGCAAACCCACAAGGAAAAAGAAAAACGATTCCAAGGCCTTTCGTGCATTCAGAGCTACACCTCGTCAGGGAATGACGAAGTGTAACTCTGAATACACGAAAGGCCTTGGAATCGTTTTTCGTTTTCCTTGTGGGTTTGCAGCATTCATTCATTTCACATGTTTTATTGTGAAATTCACCTCATATATATATATATATATATATATATATATATGATGAATAAAACCACGAAGGAAAGGAAACACAAAAGGTGCTCAAGCGCTTTCGTCTAATGACATCCTGAGGATGTCATTAGACGAAAGCGCTTGAGCACCTTTTTGTGTTTCCTTTCCTTCGTGGTTTTATTCATCATAAATATTTTTCACGTGTTACTTTCGTGAAATAATTTTCATATATATATATATATATATATATATATATATATATATATGAGGCGTCGCGAGTACGAGGGGCGAACTCGCCAAAACAGTTTTGAGATAGACGCGTTTAAACTTTGTGACTATTGTGTATGAGGGACACATAGCGCAAATACACGCATTGAAAATAACTACATTTTAGCGTACGAAGCGGGTATTTGGCTATATCAAGTTGTCTGTGGATGGAGGAGGGTTGAACTATTCATTCGTGGAACAATCGCAATATCGCCAATGTGGCGAATTCGCCCCTCGTACTCGCGTCGACGCCTCAATATATACAGTATAATATACTGCAAGTTTCCCTGCCATGTAGTGTAGCACCGGATGCAGTGTAATGCCTTTATTGGATTTCTGTACAAGGATAAACTGGATTTTCGGTTCGTAAACAGACCGAGAACGGAGTGAAAGGCGTGCCATCGTCTTCCGTACGTGGAAGGGTCGGGAACACTCTTGGAAAATGCGAAGAGGTTTTCATTTGTTTAGTCTAAAAGCGCACTCGCATCGGAGCTTTGTCCGCAGTCAGCCAACCTGCCTCACTTTAATGACCGGCCTAATGATCCCTCCTCCTCCTCCGATTTGGAGAGAGAGAGAGAGAGAGAGAGAGAGAGAGAGAGAGAGAGAGAGAGAGAGAGAGTTCGAATCTCGTTAGGGTGACATGGTTGTATGAATTATCACAATTAAAGTAGTTGTTGATTTCTTTTAACTTGTAGAGGATATTCGAATCACGTTTGTAGGTATTGAATTTTAGACCGTTACGACAAGGAGCGACTCACGCTGTACTCATTTTATTAATTACTTTTAGCTATATTCCGAATATACTTATTTAATTCTAATGATTTTTGATGCGTTAAACGATGATAATAAGAAGAAGGAATACAACAGGATTCTATAAAACGCAATGTATAATATGTATTATAATCGAGTTTGACTCTTAATTGGCTTTGATGGAATCCTTTAACAAAAGTCTTTGTTCGATAAATTCTTCTTAATTTTCTTTTAATTATTTGATGCTTTTCGATTGGATTAAGTCATTCCTCAACTCCTTTTGACGTTAATCGGAATGAGAGATCTTCAAAACTCATTCTCAACCCTTCTTCTTTCAACTTAAAAATCTCATTTGGAAGGACCCTTCAAATCGTGAAGGTCTTCGAGTCCTTTATGGGTACTGGATGCACTATACTCCATTTACGGGGATTTAATAGACTAATTAGACCACATTCCTTTTAATTTAGTTCCATATTATGTTGCTATTAGGCTTAGATAAGGGATATAACATTCATCCCATGAATTTCGTTTCTAAATACAAATATTTCCTGAGGATTAATTTATAGATAATCTTATAGATAAACTGTTAAATATATATAATTTGGTTATATAATTACGATATCTTTATAAAGTTTATGTGTATTGTAAATATGACCATTTTATCATTTCTTACTTTTAATTCATATATATATATAATATATATATATATATATATATATATATATATATATATATATATGGTTGAACGCTTTTCTTCCTAGAGTAAATTCATTCGGAATCAAACTGTGAATTCATTCATTTAATATCTGTGTCTTCGTTTACAAAGGAAATTTTGGCTTTCATTCCTGCCTTCTGTATCGATGATCTGTCATTTTAATGTTCGGAAGCACAAAATAACAGTATTATAGATCACCTCCTGACACAAACGACTTGAGTAGAAAGATCTTCGTCCTCTACACACTGAATGAATACCAGTGTGAGAATCAATGCCTCATTCATATGTATCAGAAACCTTTTCCAAGCGTTGGTTCTTCTCACGTACGCTCCTGTCGATAATTAAGTTACCTAATTGTCACGTAATGAATAACTTCAATTTGATAAATGAGTGAAGCAATTAAAGTTTCAGTTTCAGTTTTCCGATGAAGAAGAGAATTTTGGGGTTTTATTAAACGGGGTTTCTCGGATGGATTGAACGCTTTCCTCCTTTTATCTCATTGTTCACGATGACATCGGAGGAGCCGCGTGGAGTGACATCTCTATCCCGGAGTAACTCCAGTAACAGCTGCGAATGAATCCAGGAGTTATTTTTAGATGAGATAAGGGCAAATCAATTATCCAATCCAAAAGCCATTGTATAAACGAGATCTATTTTCACATACACTAAATTATGGATATTAAGTAAGCAAACAGTTATAATTATATATATATATATATATATATATATATATATATATATATATATATATATATATATATATATATATATATGAAGAGGTGTCATTTTAACCATTCAGTACATGCATTAACTTTTAAAAATTGACAATTTTGTTAAGATAAAATTGCACACATTTAGATGCCAGATGTATCGCATCTATACGAAGGATATGGAAATGGGAAAATTAATAAATTAAATAAAATGAATTATCATTTACAGTTAGATTACATGACAAATATTCTCTAAATTTCAATAAGGTATCATAAATTTGTAAATAATATTTTTTAGTGTTCCTTAACATGCATTACAGTTAAAATGTCGCATAGATCATTATACACACGCACGCGCGCGCGCACACACACACACACACACACACATATATATATATATGTATGTAATGTATGTATGCATGTATGTATGTACGGTTGCTCAAAAGACAGGCACAATCGCACCATTTAATAAATAAGAATATCACAGTTGCTATATGGGTTTGACTTTTGAACAACCCTGTTACTTCAGAGGTCAACTTCTGGTACTCAAAATTTATATATTCCGTATTGTATTGTGCACTATTTGTAATATAATGCGGCGTTTTCCACAGGGGAGACTCGATGGGGATGTGCTGTGTATACATGAAAATGCCCTTTTATGAGAACAACCTTGGATACACGATTATAAAGTGACTTTCGTTGAAACTCTTGTGTGACACGGAAAACCTTCTTTTATGTAAAGTTGAGTTCGTTAAAAGCGGAGACTATTTCCCTCCGGGAAACCCCGCCGGGTCCTATCTCTCATCTCTTTGTGGCGCTCTCAACCCCCGACCAGAACGAGGAACGCCTCACGCAGAAGGCAAAAGAAGATAACAGCAGCGCCGACAACAGCTCCCGAAGGAAGCACAAAAGAACGCCTTGGGAGACCCCGAGGAGAGAAAGTGGCTTCGGACGATATTCTATACGAACATTTTAGATACGATGACTTCCTATACGTAACTCAGGATGACTTCCGAGGAACTAAAGACTTTGAAAGGCGATGTAACACCGTGGGTCCTCTCGGGAATTGGTAGGATGTTCTGCCTCCCTCTTTCAGGCGTGGGATAAAACGGAATGGAACGTCTCCTGCCGGGGATAAATCTCCTGCCGAGGCACTTATCTCACAACGGTAACGCGCCATTAGTCGAACATCACGCAGAGGCGACCATTTCAAATATAAATTTGGAGTCATTTACTCGCGGTCTTTCTAACTTCTTACTTAACATTATATATATATATATATATGCACTAAAATCACAGAATAACACGTGATCTTATTAATAAGCAAACAACCACAGGGAAAAGGAAAAGGAAACACAAAGTCCGAGCGCTTTCGTGATATATTCACATCTTCAAGGAGAAACAAAAATATTTTTTGTTTCTCCTTGAAGATGTGAATATATCACGAAAGCGCTCGGACTTCGTGTTTCCTTTTCCTTTTCCCTGTGGTTGTTTGCTTATATATATATATATATATATATATAGTGGCCACTTGGCGGTAGGCCCTAAAATAAATGTGATTAAATTAATTAAAGTAATGTTTGCTTGGTTGAGATCATCATCTGATCTTTCAATCCTAATAATAAAAATCATTGATAAGGAAATTAATAAAGTGAGTTTTCTTCTTTTAATTAAAACAAAATGACAAACCATAAAATCACAAATAAAGATTACAGTGGAGCGAATGCGAATAAATAAAATAAGTGGGATTGAATTGAATGATTATTCATTATATTATGGAGCAGCTTATGAATTGAAATACAAAGATTGCGTGATTGAATTTTGAGTGTTTACAGTTAAAATACGATTGACAAAATATGCCATAAGAAGGGCGAAAAAAAGTGGTTGTTAAATGTTCCCATATAAAAAATTCTTGTAAAGCAGAAAAGTCCGTGAACAAATGTTTGTCTGTAGAAGTCGCCGACGAAAGACAAAGCATGTTAAAGAAATTCTTGAGACAGAAGAAAATGCATGCGCAGCTATATATATATATATATATATATATATATATATATATATATATATATATATATATATATATATATATATGTGTTGTGTGTGTGTGTGTCTCTCTGTGTGTGTGTGTGTGTGTGTGTGTGTTACACAGGGACAGTGCATAGAACAAGGAACTCTTCTGGGATATTAAATCCACTACAGTTCGAATAAGTAATGGTAAATGGCAAATACTGAAGTTTTCATTCTCATGATGGAAGCCCAGGTGGGCAACGGGTCACTAGTAAAAAGGCCCCAAAATATAGCTTCCCTCACCAGCCACCTACTAAGTAAATATGCTTCAGTATTTGCCATTTACCATTACTTAATGGAACTACAGTGGATTTAATATTCCAGAAGAGTTCCTTGTTACACACGGTCTGTGTGTAACATAAAAGTAGCTTAGGGGAACATTCTGAGTTGTAGAATATATATATATATATATATATATATGATACACACAGACCGTGCATGGAACAAGGAACTCTTCTGGGAAAATTATATCCACTATAGTTCGAATAAGTAATGGTAAATGACAAACACTATAATTTTTTTTTTTCATGATGTTAGTCCGACGTGGGCAACGGGTCACTCACTAGAGGTCCCAAAAATATAGGTTCCCTCACCAGCTATCTGCAAAGCAGATAGGATCCAGCTTTGGGACAGGATCTAGGGGATACAGCTACACCTAGCCTACTATATCCAGAACCTCAATATAAGCAAAAGACTCGTTGCATTCGCGTCGGATTGAATACATCAAAGAAAAAGGGGTAACTATTGTGTTTTTAGCCAAAAACCGTATAGTACACCACACACACACACACCTCACTCTCTCTCTCTCTCTCTCTCTCTCTCTCTCTCTCTCTATATATATATATATATATATATATATATATATATATATAGAGAGAGAGAGAGAGAGAGAGAGAGAGAGAGAGGCTCCTTTTTGAAACCCATATATATATATATATATATATATGTATATATATAAACGTAAAGAACGACGCTTTGTATAGGAGAATATTCGGCGCAAGATGAGAGCGAAAGAACGAAACAAATGAAAAAATGAGGTAACCACCCGGGAATCGAACCCGGGATCTTCCGATTGCCGGTCAGATATGATAACCATTACACCACGGGCCTCACTCAATCAAATGTCGTAATTCCTCTACATGCGCGCAGAAACCAATGCCCCAAAGGGGCACCTCCCGTATGCCGTAACATTATATAGCCCTACATTATAACTGCAAACACGCAATATAATTAACGTAAAGAACGACGCTTTGTATAAGAGAATATTCCGCGCAAGATGAGAGCGAAAGAACGAAACAAATGAAGAAATGAGGTAACCACCCGGGAATCGAACCCGGGATCTTCCGATTGCCGGTCAGATATGATAACCATTACACCACGGGCCTCACTCAATCAAATGTCGTAATTCCTCTACATTTGTTTCGGTCTTTCGCTCTCATCTTGCGCGGCATATTCTCCTATACAAAGCGTCGTTCTTTACGTTAATTATACTGCGTGTTTGCAGTTATAATGTATATAATGTTACGGCATGCGGGAGGTGCCCCTTTGGGGCATTGGTTTCTGCGCGCATGTAGAGGAATTACGACATTTGATTGAGTGAGGCCCGTGTTGTAATGGTTATCATATCTGACCGGCAATCGGAAGATCCCGGGTTCGATTCCCGGGTGGTTACCTCATTTTTTCATTTGTTTCGTTCTTTCGCTCTCATCTTGCGCGGAATATTCTCCTATACAAAGCGTCGTTCTTTACGTTAATTATACTGCGTGTTTGCCGTTATAATGTATATATATATATATATATATATATATATATATATAATTATATATACGTCGTGGCCAGTGTCGTAACACCGCTTTCCGGAGATCAGCAAAGTTAAGCAACATTGGGTCTGGTAATAGTTGGATGGGAGACCGTCCTCCGTGCCCAGATTATGTAGCAACCCGTGGTTCGGATCCCACCTAAAGCTGTAGATCCCTTCCCTCATATGATCTTAGTTGTTGCGAATGTGGTTAAACAACCCCATCATTTTGCTCCTGAAGAATCATACACTAGGACTAATACTACAGTAGCTAAAAGTATCCGCAATACAGACTGACGAAACTTGCATAAAACAATGTATGCGGATTTGAATATTCTTTAAACTATAACTCAGAGCACAGTTGCTTTTAGTGGTGGTGAACTACGTACGGAAACCTCGTTAGTACTTTTATCCCTTGTTTATTCGGCAATGCCTCTGCGAACTGCTCGTACCTTGGAATAAACGTACGGGCGGAATGATGTTCTGTGCAAAATATACAACTTTTCATCTTATTTCCACTTAAGCCGTGATTATGATTGTCTTCAGTGCTGATTGGTAATATTATTATATATATTATATATATATATATAATATATATATATATATGATATAGTAGTTAGCATCGTTGACTCCGAATCCACCGCCCCAAAGATCAAGCTTGTTGCTCTACCTTGGACGTACAGCTTAACATAGAATCCGAATTACGGCCCACCACTAGTGGTCATACATTACAAAGTCCTTCCCGGGATTCGATCTCATGACTTCTCGATCAGCAGCCCAGCATCTTAACCACTAGGCCACCGAGGTTACCCATTTATCTACCAACCTATTTTTCTGGAAGGATGAACAGCTGGGTAAACTGCGCACCGTCTGCTTTCGACGGGAATGGACTCGTAGTCAACAAAATATAAGCGCATGAGCACGCGCACTTTTTTTTTTATCCCTCACCAGGATTCGAACCCGAGACCTTTGATTCAGAGTTGCGGGTACTGAGATTATGCTAAAAGGATAACAGTTAATACAACTTGGTGCATATTTCATAATTTCACATAGCAAAAATTGGGCGTGCTCTTGCGCTTATATTTTCACCTACAGTATATGGTACTCCCATCCCAGATCGACTTGAATTAAATGCTGTCCATTAGCTGAAGTGCAGGGGGTTAATGCGTGAAAGAGCCAGTGTTTCCCTCCAGTGATGAAATATGTTGTGTTATTAATTAATAGGGTGCATTAATTTCTATCTTGTCGTAACCTAATGGTCAGTGTCCACGACTTCGAGTGAAAGGTCCCAGATTCAAATCCTGATGGGGAATGTTTAGTGTATATATATATATATATATATATATATATATATATATATATATATATATATATGTGTGTGTGTGTGTGTGTGTGTGTGTGTGTGTGTGTGCTGCACACACCACAATAAAAATGAAAAGCGATTCCAAGCCGTTTCGCGTATTAAATAGTACACCTCGTCAGGGAATGAAAAGAAGAGGCAAAAAACCGAAATTTTATATCTCTGTACATCGTAAACAAAATAGTTAGGAGGAATGAGCAAAAAATTTAACAACTATTTTGTTTACGTTCTAAAGAGATACATATTTTTGGCTTCTTGCCTCCTCCCTTCATTCCCTGACGAGGTCTGCTATTGAATCGGCGAAAGACTGGACTCGCTTTTCATTTTTCCTTGTGGGTGTGCATCACTTTTTATTTCACGTGTTTAATTGTAAAATTCATCCTAAACTTTAAACCAGTTTCTAAATGTTTTTTAAGTGCTTTTAGTAAATGTACCTTTGCTCGCTGAATTTTATTAAAACTCTTTCAACATTTTATTTCGCTCACTTTTATTTCATTCTAAAATTCTCGTGATTTAATTTTAACCTCACATTCTCTTAGTAAGATTACACTTTTAGTATACAATGTATATATAAAACTTTGAAGCTCGTTCCCTCATCTTAGACCTACAGCTTAACGTCGAATCCAACGCACGACCTACCATGGATGGTTATATATATATATATATATATATATATATATATATATAATTATATATAGTTTCATAGTTTCAGAATGAGGTGTGAAGAAAGCTGCGTCTGCATTATGGCAGATCCTTATAAATCCGAAAGATCCCTCCAATCTGGGGATCCTCGTCCGATTCTAAAATGAGATCCCTAAATAAGATCTTTCCACGCGAACACCTCTCCATAGAGAATCCTCACGAGAATCACGCAAGGGACCTCGACGCTATAAAGCGATGGAATGTACCTATATATACAGGATAGATAGACGGATAGATAGATGTGTGTGGTGTGTTTGTGTGCGTGTGTGCGTGCGTTGTGGGTGTGTGCTTATGAACTTTTATTCTCCTTTTCGTGATAATTTTAGTTTTTGATCGTGATAATAGAGAAAGGTAATTGAACACGGCAAGAAAAAGAAGCCATCACTTGGAATAACTATAGTAAATATGTATTGCTCGAAGGGTAAAACAGCATTCTGCAACAACTAGCAAAAATATCCCGTCCGCAGGGTGGGTAGTTTTGCTTGTTATTATAATCTTTGCAGAATTTCTTTGTTTGAAACTAATGTTTTTAACTAAGACACTAAAAGAAAGTGTTTATATTATTCCGAGTGTTAAAAAAAAAAAAAAAAACTGTTTGCTTTCTGCTTTACTTTTATTGATGAAAGCTTCGAGCTCGTAAACCACAACTTAAACGCCTCATAATTCGAAGTAAACAGGAATTAAGTCAAATTCCAGGCCAAGACAGCTTAAAAGACTCGTCAGTTCCTTCTTTGTTGAATGTCCTTTATTTCTCTCTCTCTCTCTTCCTCTCTCTCTGATGTGATGTCTGTTCACCTTTGGCATTGTGTCATGAGTTCAGTTCTTACTGTTTGGGGCGATATTTGGTAGATCTGGTGGTCAGCAAGGTTTTTGTGAATTGGAACGTCTTTATATCGTTTCCTATTTTTCCTCAATGGGCGTCGGAACTAAGAAGATTTTAGAATCCTTAGTAATGATGGTTCTTTTCTTCCGCTTCGCCAAATGAGGTTTTGATTGTCGAACGCATTTTTTCTTTAAATGCTATTTGAAAAAAAAAATAAAATCCCCAAAAGTCTTTTTCAATGGCGTGAAAGAACCAAATTACGGTGACATCTCTGTTAAGTTCAGGACATTCGATGGAGAAAAAGATTCTCTATACTGACAATTACCACTGGTTACGCGAAAAACACCTACATCAATCAATGCAGCATCCTTTATAGTGAATAAGAGATGAAATTTTAGTACGAGTTATGAATATATTTTGCTTTAGAAGTAACGGAAATAAAAATGAAACGCATTCATGATATGGGTATCATTATATACTACGAGGGTTATAGCAATGCGATGCCCCTCTTTTGTTAGCAAGACATTGCTCCTGCGCACATTTATCTTGTTGTAGCGACACCATGACGAAATGGAAAGGAAGGAAGGAAGATCCCTCTGACGTGGTGGTGGGGAATGGGAGGGGGGGATGTGATTATTTTAGGACTGTATATGTTATGTAATTTTTAGAATTCTCGTACATCGTTTAAACCATTGGTTTTGCATCCTAAAAATCCTGGAATCGAAAACTTGCTTATGTTGGGAGAACTGTTTGAGTTTAATTCGTTTACCTTCTCATCTCGGAGAAGTTAGCTGTATATAGATAACTTATAGCATAACAAAATAGAGTCATCGTCGTCTGTATCTTCGGTGTCGGCCTTTGTGTCCGATGTTTGTTCAGGGTTGGCCAACACACCTGGCGCTGATCCACACGCGGTTTTAAAAGGCGGGAAAAGGATGAGGGAATGATTCGCGCGGGGCTTTGCTTATGAAGGCGTTAGTGAGGCGGAGGGACTTTATGAAAAGCTTGTGTGAAAGAGATGCGGACACAGACCGCTGGTGTCTGTGCGGAGGCGAGGACGCGTAAGGGATTAGCCAGCCTCTAACAACGGGACTCTACCACCAATGTATTCGGATACTCCCAGCGACTAAATTTATGGCGTAAACATCAAAACGATCGTAATAATTGTTTGTATCCAATACCACCGCGATTTAAGATCACTACTTCTATGCATAAAAAATATCTTAACAATCACGTAGACTTTGTAAAAATTCACCTAAGATCATCCGAACTAGATTCAATTTAATTCTGAGGACAGTTCAGCGCCGATCGAACACATCTTTTACATTTCAGTGTGATTCTCCTAAGGGATGATGACGGCTTTATTGGGAGGCACGGGCTATGGAAATAAGTTTCAAATTAGTTTGGAAATAATCCATCTAAATCCCGCTGCGCCGATTACCGTAAGCCAGGATTTGTCCTCTTGAAAATGTTCATGGATTGACACCCCGAAAACTAATTTAGTTATCAATGATTTAATAACTCAGCAGGTGTTTCTTATTTAAAGTCTCCGCTATGTGATGGCCAATGGAATGCATTTTAAGCTTTAGTAATCTGCCTTAGCATGCGACAATTTAAAGTCCAAACCTTATTTTTGTTTATTTTAATTAAATATACAATATATAATTATATCGGTAGTATCGAAGTGTAGCTATAATTATGTACAGTTTTGGAGAAAGCTTTGCCTAGAGACAAAATTTCTAAAAAAGTACCAAAAATTACTAATTGGCAATGTTATGTTTTTCTTTGGATATTAGTAATTTTTTTTATACTTTTTATAAAATTTATGTTTCTAGGCCAACTTTTTTCCGAAATTGTACAGATAATTTTCTGTTTATAAAAGTTCATGAAATAGATTTGAATTAAATTCGACAGATGTGATCGAAATATAAAAGACATTTTGAAGCCTTATAAACACAAGACGAGACTAATAGTTACAACGTTTATAATAAGAACTAATAAAGACTATGAATACGGTTCTATAGTGCATTTATATACAGTGCATACGGCGATTTAAGTCATTTCTCAGTAATACACTATGAAGAAAGACCCATTCAAATAATCTGCATAAGAAAAAATGTACAATGATATTAAACTTTTCTCACTTTTTGTTATATCCATTTTCCGCATGCAAAAAAAAAAATATTTTGTTTGACCATGATCCGTTCCCATGATGCAGTGTACGTCATTGTACGTTCAATTACGTGACGTTATCATTCTGTGTGCGACACACGCGTTTTAATAGTTGATAGACCTGAATTCCTATCTTTAATCTTTGAAAATTCTTCAAAAGCCAAATTTGAAATTTAAAAATTTTTGGCTTTATTTCGGTGTGCAAATATAATAGGTAGACTGACGTTTAATTTAAAATTATTATAAAATTATAGTAATTACTGACTCATCCTAATTAAAAAATTTCCCCTCCTCCCTTTCCAAAAATTGAATTTTGAAGATTTTAAGCTACAATAGAGGCCTATACTATATCAGCTTTGTCTTTGTATGTTTGTAAAGAAATCGCATGAAATGATGTAATCCAGCATCAGTTATCTATATATAATAATAATAATAATAATAATAACTTTTGACCACAAGCGTAACATTTTTCCTTAATATATATATATATATATATATATATATATATATATATATATATATATATATATATATATATATATATACATACACATTAATCACTAAACATCTAATTGTGTTGATTTTTTTAAAAAGTCTCAATCGCTGGACACAAAAGCTTATAAAATAGTGTCATGTTTCTTCCTGTGTTTGCCATTAACAGTTGTATGATGTAACTGAACAATCATTAGAAAAGGGTTTTGTACTCGGGGTCACGATAAAAAAACAAAAAAAAGGAAACAGATTTCGAATTACAAATAAAGATCCTTTATTAAATATGGTCGTACATTATAGAGTGGTCAGACTTTCTGATCGGCGGTTTAGTAATTCCTTCCACTTGATTCTTTCATCGTGTAACTGTCGCAGTAACATGTTGAAATATGATCTCAATAACGTTGCTTCTTGGAACGGAGAAGTGTGTGTCATGGTTCAGAATGTAGTGTGTTACGCACATTATGCGGTATCTCTTTGCAAGATATAATTTTTCGCATACTCATATATATATATATATATATATATACACTGTGTGTGTATGTATATATATATATATATATATATATTTTACCAATATAATAATAATAATAATAATAATAATAGAAACATAGAGCGAAAATTAAGACTATCATTGTGAAGTAGTTGTAAAACTAAGGACAAAAATGAAAGAACAAAAAAAAGAAAGGAGGAGATCGTCTATATAAGGAAAGCTTTTTGACGCAAGGTCGCGTATACCAAATATGCCTCAAATTTGTCACTGTACAACTCAGCAATTAATTAAATTGGTGTCGGGCAGAACTGAAGTTATCCTTCAAATTCATCTACTGTAATATTTCAAGATATATTGAGACAGATGTTGAGGACGAATTAAAAGTAAACTTACATAGAAAGGTTTTAATTGTTAATTAAACGTTTGATAGAAGATTCGTAAAACTGGGGTACACAATAATGATTATTAAGTTATATGTAAAAAGTCTGAATTTTCAAATAAGTATATATATATATATTTTTTTTTTTCGCTACACACTAACGTCAGATATGTATTCAATTTCGGTTGGAACCAATATTTTTTTTAATTCGCATGATTCACAAATATGGAGATCCATAAAAAAAAAAAAAAAACAGACCGTGACTTTATTCTCGAGAGAAGAGGAAGACATATTTCTGAGGGATGTTTATCGACTAAATGCATTTAATTTCACTTGAGTGTTACTTGGATTATCAATTCGGCGCATCTCTCCAAATGAGTAACTTAAACAGTCTCTATTGACAGGAAGGTGTCTCGAAACGCTGGAAATAATAGATAGACAGGTAGATAAACAGATAGATGGGTAGACTGACATATATATATATATATATACATACATACACTGTATATAGATAGGTAGATAGATAGTCGTTCCGAACATAGAAAGACTTATTCTTCAACAAGAATTGCAAATAAATACTCTCTCTCTCTCTCTCTCTCTCTCTCTCTCTCTCTCTCTCTATATATATATATATATATATATATATATATATATATATATATATATATACTATATATATATATATATATATATATATATATATATATATAAATAATTGTTTATATAAATCGAGCAAGCCTATTTTTAGATATAAAGTAATGTTAAACTTTAATATTTTGATACGACACGCATATATATATATATATATATATATATAGATATTATATATATATATATAGAGAGAGAGAGAGAGAGAGAGAGAGAGAGAGAGAGAGAGAGAGAGAGAGAGAGAGAAGGCCCCATAATGAAAATAAGGTCTTGTTTGTCATGTCTCTTTTCAATTACAAAAATGAATAGAGTAAGAGTAATTAATGGTTGTAAGGAAAGGCAGAGTGTTACTGTTGAGGAATCTACTTTTCAGTCAAGTGTATAACCCACGTTCACGAAGCTACTTCATGAATTAAGTTAATCCAAAAAGTTCTGATTTTGCAGACAGACTGACATTACTTTTTGGACGACCATCCGTCCCTCGTATATGAACTTATCGTCATTGTAGTGAAGGATGAGGCTTATATGGTAAATAAAAGTTGATTACGCGTGTGCAGCGAATGTGTAATCAAGGTTTGGATGATAGATAGGCTTATTGAAAATCCAACAAAAGAGATCATTTAGAGGTGTTCCGTATTCATGATCATTCTCGAGTGCTTCGTAGGACTAACTCCTTCCTTACCGATACGTGCCCACACAAAAACACCACCGCCCATCGAAGGGGAGAACCCACACCCACACGACTTACGTTCGTCACGCCCTCAAACAAATTCAGGCAAACACAACCAACCGATTTTATTTCATGAGAGATGCATCAGCACGCAGAAGGTTCACTTTCACGTTACCTGAGAAGGCGAGATACTTAAAAGAGTCTTTGATACACCCGTAGAATAATATCGAACTCTGAGGCAAGTGAAGCAATGTATGCCTCCTCGCCAACGCGTATCAGATCAAATTATCGTCTGAACAAACGTTGATTAAAATATATATATATATATATATATATATATATATATATATGTGTGTATATATGCTGCAAACCCACAAGGAAAAAGAAAAAGAAATATGGAATCGTTTTTCTTTTTCTTTGTGGGTTTGCAGCATTCATTCATTTCACGTGTTTAATTTGGAAATTCATCCCATATTATATATATATATATATATATATATATTTCACATTAAATTAAAACAAAAAGGGAGAAAAAATAAAAGTCAGTTGTCTGAGTACTTTCGTATATATTTCAAAACCTCCTCACGGAGCAAAAGCTTAAGACAAAGTTCACGTTTTTTTGTTTAATTTTTCCACCAAAATAGTATATATATATATATATATAAAAACAACTACGTTAATGGTAAAAGAACAACTGTTATAAAGAAAACATTTGTTGCTTGTAGGTGGTGTCAGCGAGTTCGGGTCTGCGCGGTTGGTTGGACGCGAGTGAGATGGGCAATTGGCTACGTCACATTCAGGTCGCCGCCTCGCCTCCTCTCGGAAACCTGAAACACGTCCTTTTGACTGGTCAGGTAACGAATAATTACTTTCCATTTGTGAGGAAGTTTTACGCTCTCGTCGTGGAGAGGCAACAACAAATACTTTGATTAAATTAACGTTAATGTCTCTTTGAATGTTGCAATTGAAAAATTAATTTAATTTATATATATATATATATATATATATATATATATATATATATATGAATAGAAACGACATAAGTATTAAGGAATGTTTCTGCACACGAGGAAGAGAAATCACGAATAAATGAAAAATGAGGCGAACCGCCCGGGAATCGAACCAGGGCCTTCCAATTGCCGGTTGGATGCGCTACTATTACACTACGGACCTCGATCATTCACAAATCGAAATTCTCCTACATAGGGCAGAAACCAATGCCCTGAGAGGGCACCCTGGGTTCGATTCCCGGGCGGTTCGCCTCATTTTTCATTTATTCGTGATTTCTCTTCCTCGTGTGCAGAAACGTTCCTTAATACTTATGTCGTTTCTATTCATTTATATACTGCGTGGTCATTGCAGTTAAATGCATATATATATATATATAATATATATCCCGTGTTTTTTTATTTTTTTCAGATATTTTACGAATCGACGCGAGAGACATTTCTGCCAACGAAGAACTTCTGCTCGCCAGGAAAACGATCATCGATCTTGACTCGACGTCAAATTTTGGTAAGGGGAAATAAATGTCCATGGATACCCATGGGTATAGAGAGTTAAAGGGAACACTAACTTAAGGGGTAGAAATTACTGAATCACAGTTGGTGCCTGGGGTGGAGGTATGAAAATAGGTTTAACATTTATTTAAGAGATGGGGGTTAAATGGGGGTTAACGAATGTGGGGTTGTATATTTTTACCTTCAACAAAATTCCTTATATACTCGTACGATATGAACGTAAATACGTTAAAATGATATTAAAAAAACGTTAATTTCTATTCGCAAAAGAAGATCAAGTGCAGTCGAGTTCTCCCTGCGGAGGATCAGAGTCCGTGAACGAAGAACTGGAGGAGGAAGACGAAGAGGAAGAAGAAGAAGTGAATCGTTATCAGTGCCTCCAGTGCGACAAAAACTTCCGTGGATACGACCCGTAAGTTCATAATTTTCACTTTGTAATGAACGTTTTGGATTTTCTGTTGATTCTCTCTTAACTTCACCCCACCTCACCTTCTTCCTGTCCAGTTTAATTAAGTGTTCTTTGAGATAGTGACGCGGCTATAACCGTTCTGTAGACAAAAAGGTTAAATTTCAGTTGGCTCTCGCGTGTACTTGTGTATATATATATGTATACATGTGCGCGGTGTATATGTCCGTCTAATTGTGTGTACGAATAAATGTTAACTCGCGTACCTTGGTTCTAGATACAAACCATCCCCAAACGTAACGAGCAAATACTATTACAAATGGGTTAAACGCCAAGGAGTATTTTATTACTGCTCAATCGAGTTAATCCTAGCGGGATTCGAACCCCCAACCGCACCACTGAAGGTTTGAAGGATATATACCTCGAGAGATACGGTCAATTTTCAACTTTTCATTCCTAGTTAAATTTACTTTGGTTTTAATGGAATTAAAATTTGTTTCGTTCTACTGAAATTTAATTATTTTAATTTACTATAAATTAAGTGAAAGGGAATTTACATTTAAATCAGGTTAATTTATAACAGTGCATCTATTTATCTATTTATCTATCTATCTATCTATCTATATATATATGTATATATATATATATATATACATACACACCTCAGTGGTGTAATGATTAGCGTCGCTGACTACAAATCCATCGGCCTTGGGATCGAGACTCGGTGACGGCAGACAGGGAGCAGCAAAACCCAACTGTTCATCCTTCCACACAATAAAGAAATTAGTTGGTAAATAAATGAATGCCCTGGGTAGCCTAGTGGTTAAGACGCTGGACTGCTGGTAGGTCGTAGTTCGGATAACGTTAAACTGTAGGTCTAAGGTGGAATAACAAACTTGACCTTCATCAGAATGAACAATTCGTGCGGAAGCAAAACCAATGTTATCCAAGGTTATACTTCTGAGATTTGCCTTTTATTATTATTATTATTATTATTATTATTATTTATTATTAAGAAGATATTTTTATCCTTTGGCTTCTTATTACTTTTATTTTATGTTACTTTTTCATGGTATGATTTAGATATTTTTAGATTAATCGAGTATTTGGTTTTTTGGTGTAGTTTTAGGTTATGTTCAATTAATTAATATCACACACGTAAATTGTAAAGTTTCAGGTTTTGGAATGGAACTGATTAATTATGTTTGGGTTATTGAACATATGAAAATATTACATTTCATGTCGTTTATATGATAATAATATTTTTATATGTTATGTATAGGGTGTTCAAAAAGAAACGCAACCCAAAATAGAAAAGAAAAGGGTTAAGTTACGATGATATACTGTATGTATTCTCCAGTGGGTTGCGTTTTTTTAACACCCTGTATAATGGATTGTGTATGATATGGGATACGTAGCATTTGTATATTTATGTATTATGTATTTTATAATATATATATATATAATTTTTATCTTTAAATCCTTTATTTTACATGGACTTTTGCGCTTATCCAAGAATTTTCATTTGCATACAGGCAAAGTTATTCGATACTTTTGATACCATTTCTCATCTTCAGGTTGGACGAACACTTGATCACCTCTCACGGCTTCACCGCCGGACAGTTTGTTTGCGAGTATTGCTCTCGCTCCTTCGCTTGGAAGCCTAATTTGATCCAGCACAAGACCATTCACGGCGAGTTCAAAAGGTATTCGTGCGAGAACTGCCCTCGCGTTTTCACAGATCCGGCCATTCTTCAGAAGCATATTCGAACCCAACACGTCGGGGCCAGAGCTCACGCGTGCCCAGAGTGCGGCAAGACATTCGCCACGAGTTCCGGGCTGAAACAACACACTCATATTCATTCGTCGGTGAAACCGTTCCGGTGTGAAGTGTGTTATAAAGCGTACACTCAGTTTAGTAATTTATGTAGACATAAACGAATGCACGCGGATTGTCGACTGCAGATCAAGTGTCATAAATGCGGTCAAGCCTTCTCAACAGTTACATCTTTGGCAAAGCACAAAAGGTTTTGTGATACAGCTCCTCCTTACCTTTATCGCACGGAAACCATAATTTGTCGGAAGCAAAATGCACTCTTCGCAGTTTCCTATTAATAATCTTCAGTCGTCCCCATCCAATTCCCTGATGATGTATCCTCGTCCTCCCTTACCCCTTTTAACGCCTTCCCTCCTCTCCAGCTACCCAATGTTTCAGTCTTTCCCCTCGTTGGTTGGCGGCCCGCAACACCCTCTACTTACTTCGTCTCTTTTACTTCCTTTTCAAGGGGCTAATTCTTCTCATAGAGATCCCCCACCGATTTTACCAAAGAATGAAAAGATAAAAGAGGAAAAGTTTGAGTTCACAAACAGGAATCCCTTTTCTTCTCCTTCTCGACTCGATCGAACCGATGTAATAAAAGTAGAACAACGGGAACATAGAGAACACAGAGAACATAGGGAACATAGGGAACACAGAGAACACAGAGAACACAGAGAATCCAGGGAACAAAATCACATGAATATCATTCCTAAAGTTTCACGGCCTCAGTCGCCCAAAATATCTTCTGGTTTGACTATTAAAAGCTCCCCGATTAAAGATAATAAATTAATAGTGCGAGAAGAACCAAATGAATCCCAAAATCATCAGGCTATCAAGAAAATGAGCATAAAGAAGTGATGAAGTGTTCAAAAGAGAAAAAAGAAGTACCTCTAGATCTTACGACAACCAGAAAAAGACCAGGTGATTCTTTTGATGAGGAAGAAACCAGACCAGATTCAACTGACTGTCATTTGAAAGAACCGCCTCAGGAAATAGTTCACTCCATATCAACTGAAGACAAAAAAGTGTCTGAACCAAAACCTCGAGCAGAACATTCCTTTTTTCGAATAACTGAATTACTAAAGGACACAACACCTTCATCTTCTTCGTCTCCGACAGCCGTTCCTCCTCCTTCGTTTCTAGACACACGATCAAAGCTCCCACTGGCTTACCCTCGTCCTCTTCACCCAACCTCACTGCTGGAAATGTATAGGAACTTCGATAGATCCCTCGACCGAGGTCCTCTCTTGCCCACGAGTTTGAGTCATAACAGATACCCAGTTTTGCCTCCTTTTTTTCATCCGAACAGTATTGGAGGAATGAGTATTGGCCTGAATCGCAGTAGTGGTCTTGATATGCTAAAAGCACAAATGAATGCTTCCAGTAGACCCTACAGTGATATTGGACGCCCTTATGATATAATGGCTTCCCACATTCCAAGATCCAAAGATCGTTACGCTTGTAAATTCTGTGGTAAAGTTTTTCCGCGTTCAGCTAACCTGACAAGGCACTTAAGGACTCATACTGGGGAACAACCTTATAAGTGCAAATACTGCGAACGTTCATTCAGCATTTCTTCAAATCTTCAGCGTCATGTTCGCAACATACATAACAAAGAGAAGCCGTTCAAATGTCCGTTATGCGATAGATGTTTCGGTCAGCAGACAAATCTAGATAGACACCTCAAAAAGCACGAAGTTGATGGCCCAGACCTTCCTGATTCTCCGGAGGCACCGGATTCAAGCAGCGCTGGAACAGAAACTCCGTCAAACTTCTTCAGCGACGAGATACGTTCTTTCGTCGATAAAGTAACCGATTCGACCTCTGACGATTTGGCTGTGGAAGGAGACGACGATGAGAGTATTGACGCGAGAGAAAAGAACTCAATCGACGATATGCACGAAGATTGTCATGATTTAGAGATTACATCGAAAAGAGTTCGTTTAGAGTGACAAACTTTATTTAGAAGTGATACTGTTTATAATCGTTTTAATGTAACACTTAAATATATATATATACACAACACTTTCATGTAAGAGTGTATTTATCCGTAATATTTTATTTATATTTATATTTCAATACTGCTACTCTCTTCTGTAAGTGAAAACAAAAAGCTTTAATCATAAAACCACTGAAAAGACCTCATGCAGGCAAAAAGTTCATAAAAGCCAGCTTTTTTGTATAGATACGAGTTGAAATTAATTGTGTGTATTTTGTGCAATTTGGTAAATGTATGACTTCTAATTTATGTCGTGTACCAATATATGTAAATAAAATGTTAAGAAATTATATTTTGTTAATAAAATTATAATTCTATTTCGTCTATAATTTCTCCTATTATAGGGTCTCATTAAATTCAAACACGTGTGACTCAATATAAAGGAGTTAAAGAGAAAATTGCAGCGATGCAACAGACATTTATATTTAAATTAAGTGTACAGTACATTAAAATCAAAGTTAAATAAATCGGATCACCTGAAGATGAGGGCCCCCAGCCTTCGTTAGTTAGCTTTATAAGGCTAACTAACGAAAATATCACGACCTAACCTAACCAATCGTCAAGGGCGTTGACCTAACGATTGGTTAGGTTAGGTCGTGATATTTTTGTTAGTTAGCCTTATAAGGCTAACTAAAGAAGGCTGGGGGCCCTGATCTTCAGGTGATCCAATAAATCTTACAAACACGAGAATAGCAGAAAGAATCCATCCCTCACATAAATGGAAGTTAATCTTAACTATTTAAAAATTACTCTCGATCATACCATCACTAAAAATACTAATTAAAAGAATAACCTTTTTTTTTAAAAAAAAATAAAAATGAGAACTAGTTTCATATAAAGCAAAGAATCCTTTTAATGCAAAAGCTACAACACTGTCTTTATATTCTAACGTAGTTCATCCTTCATCACTAGCGCTTAAACTAAAAAGTTTCAAAACCGAAATTAAAAAAAAAAAATTTGATTTGCACAATAGCTACAAAAAACATATTTCAAAAAGTAGAATGTTGAAATGGTTCGTCGACGTCAGAGTAACTTTTGTAAGGTGATGATACGACGCTGATGACGACAACATCTGGTATTTAATGACGACGACAAAGGTATACATGCGCGCAAAGTTTGCTTCGACCGTTATGTCTGTTTACAAGAACTGACTTTACACAATATATTTGGCTTTTAAAGTCGAAGAGATAAATAAAGGTAAGATCTTAACATTTTAACTTCATGTATCGAGTCATTGCCGTTTTTAACAACAGATATCTACAGGATGGCCACAAAGTGGGGAAACGTAAGACATTTTTCTCAGAACTGTAGGTTATATGTAACGGAGAAAAAAAATTACCATACGATATACCCTATGTTTCCAGACTTTACGGGTGTATACATACGGATGGGTATTTCATGCACATCGGGAGAAAAATTACAGTATACTTAGATTTCATTGGAAGAAACACAGATTTCGTATAAACCTCTCTAGATACGACGGTGTATTTATTGTTAAGGAAACTCATCTATTTTGGTGAAGGGTGAAAATATATATATTTTTTTTATGTAGGAAGCAGGGGGGGCAAGGGCGAGAGCACGCAGAAACGTCCCCACCCCCCTCTCCTCTCCTATATAAGAAAGAGAACCAAAATCAAGGTCTCTGAAGCCAACGATGCCATTTTATTTTTTTATTTTTTATTATGCTCTCTACAATTTCAATTTTCTTGTGTATTCCTCATATTTGTTGTTTTCGCTCTCTCTTTCTCTCTCTCTCTCTCTCTCTCTATATATATATATATATATATATATATATACTGTACAGTACTATATATATATATATATATATATATGTCTGCGCGCGCGTGTGTGTGTGTGTGTGTGTAAAAAATGAAACATCTCTTCTGTCTGTTAATTAATTTATTAAATAATTAACATATATATATATATATATATATATATAATATATATATATTACATATATATATATATATATATAATGTTACCAGGACGTTACCAGAGACAGCACAGTAACATCCTTTGCGGATGACACAAAGATCAGTAGAAAAAAAGAAACCCAGAAGACATAGGATCTCTACAAACCGACATAAACAAAATTTACAAGTGGACGGAAGACAACAATATGAAGTTTAACACCGAGAAATTTCAGCTATTACGGTACGGAAAAAAGAAAAGACCTAAAGTCCATGGAATATTATACCCCAAATGAACAGGAAATTCAGAGAAATTCCAGAGCAAAAGATTTAGGGGTTGTAATGACAGATAATGCGAAATTTGAAACACAAAATAAGATAGCAGTAAACAAAGCAAAGAGAATAACGGGTCAGATATTGAGAACCTTTAAACGAAGGGGTAGGAAGGTAATGATTCCTCTACTGAAAACCCTGATAATACCCAAATTGGAATACTGCTCGGTCCTAACATCCCCATATAAAAAAGAAGACATTAGACAGCTGGATGGGATCCAAAGAAGCTTCACAGCCAAGATCAATGGGTGCAAAGAACTAAATTACTGGGAAAGGTTACGAGAACTAGACCTATATTCACTGGAAAGGAGAAGGGAGAGATACACCATTATTTACACTTGGAAAATAATGGAGAAACTAGTCCCTAATCTTACTCTGAATCCCATAACTCCCCAAACAACGGTGGAAAGTAGAAGCGGTAAACTGTGTCGTATTCCCAAATTGAAGGCGAGACAGGGAACATCCTTAACCCTGAAAGAAAATAGTTTTGTAGTGAGAGGACCAAAACTGTTTAATCAGTTGCCCAAAGACCTAAGAAACACGAAGGGAGTTGCAGTGGAAATCTTCAAAAGAAGGCTAGACGCCTGGCTCAGAACAATCCCCGATGAGCCAGGGCAAGAATCCAACTCACTACTTCACCAGGCCAACTCGAGAGGAGGGGCGACAAGCTTGACCTTCGCGAAATGAGAAATCATCGCGCGGAACCTTTGTAAGGTTGTAAGGTGTATATAATATATATATATATATACACACACCGGGTGATTACAAATTATCTTCCCAATTTTAAACATTTATTATAAAAAAACTAACAAAGGTACAACGAAAAGAAAGATATACAAAAATAAAGAAAAACTCAAAAAGTTTTATTTACAAGCTATTGAAATTCAATATTAGCTCTTTTTGTGGCTCTGAAGACATCAAAGCGGTATTCTGTTTTTCTCCATACATTTTGTAGCATATCATACTGAACTTTTCTAAAAGCCTCACGTATCCTTTCCTTTAAATGTTCCAAAGTTGTTGCCATTGGTGGAACAAAAACTTCATTTTTGACATAGCTCCCAGAGGAAGAGGTCAAAGGGGGTTAGATCGGGCGAACGAGCCGGCCAAGGAATGGGCTCTCCACGCCCGATCCAACGATCAGGCAATTGCTCAGTCAGGAATGTTGTGACCTCAGTGTGGAAATGGGGTGGCTCATATTAAACTTCAATAGCTTGTAAATAAAACTTTTTGAGTTTTTCCTTATTTGTTTATCTTGCTTTTCGCTGTAGCTTTGTTAGTTTTTACATAATAAATGTCTAAAATCGGGAAGATCATTTGTAATCACCCAGTATATTGTTGTGCAAAGTTCCTGACCAGCCAAACGTATCTGGCTACGAGAGCACGAGAAGTGGAAACCAACTCTCTCCTCCAACAAATCCCTCAAAATGAGGCAGGATACTGCAAAGTGGTCGACCGCAGGTCGATCTTGAACTGTCGTTTGAAGCCATCAAATAAGGCTGAAGTACGTGAGACATCTGATCTGATGTATTAAAATATATATATATATATATATATATATATAATATATATATATATATATATCTAACGTAAAGAACGACGCTTGTATAGGAGATATTCCGCGCAAGACGAGAGACAGAGAACGAAACAAATATATATATGTATTATATATATATAACTCGTTAACCTCGTTGCCGTTCCGTGCGCTCGTCTCTCTTCACACGAAGGTCCGGCTTGGTGGAGGAGCGAGTTGCTCTCTTGAGCTCTCCACCGTACATAGCCAGGTACACCCGGCTCATCTGGTACTGTCCTGAGCCAGGCATCTAGTCTTCTCTTGAAGACTTCAACTTTGACCCCTGTAACGTTTGTGAGGTCCTTTGAAAGCTGGTTAAAAAGTCTTGGCCCCTGACAACCAAGCTATTTTCCTTCAGTGTTGAGGAAGTCCCTTCTCGGTCCTTTAATTTGGGAACACTACACATTCTGCCTTTCCCATTTTCCAGTGTTGTTTGAATGGTAATTGGGTTTAGTTTTAGGTTTGGTACTAGTTTTTCGATAATTTTCCATATGTAGATTATGGTGTACCTCTCTCTTCTTCTTTCCAGGGAGTACAGATTTAGTTTACGTAGTCTTTCCCAGTAGTTAAAGTCTTTGCAGCCATCAATCTTGGTTGTGAAATGTCTCTGCGTTTCTTCTAGTTTATTAGTTATTAGTTATTCATATGAGGACGTCAAAACTGAGCAGTATTCAAGTTTTGGTATAATCAGTGTTTTTAGCAGGGGAATCATTACTCTCCTGTCCCTTCTTTTGAACGTTCTTAGTCCCTGTCCCGCTACTCTTTTTGCTTTATTTATCGCTATCTTATTTTGTGTTTCGAATTTCGCATCATCAGTCATTATTACCCCCAGATCGATCGCTTTCGTGCTTATCTGAATATATATATATATATATATATATATATCTGGCGAATTAGTAGAAGTTCCGCGAGTCTATTTCTAATCTCGCGGAATCAAGCTCGTGGACTCGCCTCGAGAATTGGCTTGGTGGAGAGGAGAATTATTTTTTTAAGCGCCCCATCTCACATCGTCAGGTACACCTGGTTCATCTGGGGTTGTCCTGAGTCCGATAATAATTATTAGTCTTCTTTTGAAGACTTCCACATTGACACCATTCGTGTTTCGAAGTTCTTTGGGTAACTAGTTAATAGTCTTGGCCGTCCGATGACAAAGCTATTTTCCTTGGGAGTTCAGGATGTTCCTTGTCTAGACTTTAGTTTGGGAACATTATACATTCTTCCCTTCCTATTTTCCAGCGTTGTCTGGATAGTTATAGAATTCAGTTTGAGATCAGGAACTAGTTTCTCCATTATTTTTCATATGTGAATTATGCCGTACCTCTCTCCTTCTCTCCATCGAGTATAGGTGCAATATATATATATATATATATATATATATATATATATATATATATATATATATATATATATATTATATAATATATATTATATATATATATATAATTAACAATTTGAAATTGAAAGCAGTAAACTTAAGCAGTATATTATTAATATGTTCCTGTTCATTTCCCGCAGCAAACAAGGCCTGTGAACAGGAAATTCTACTCAAATTTCCGGTTCATTTTGGTAGGAATGTGCTTCGTACATGGTCCGAATTTCGAAACAATTTTTTCCAATGAAACAAAATGTGGTGGCGCCATCCGTTACAATACTATAAACTTTTTTAACGAAATATTTTGGCGCTTACTGGATACGAGCTACTCTACTGTTAAGACACTGTTGTGTATGTTATTATTTGGTGTATGATATATATAAAACTTATATATATATATATATATATATATATATATTGCATAATTGTCTTTAAGGTCGATAAGTAAGGCATTTTAATTAAAAATCTTTAATTACCTCTGTGTTTGGAATATTTTTGGCCCACCAAGTATGTTGAAAATTGCACAATTTACGTTACATCTCAAGGCTTTCTTTTTTTAAAGTGCAGGAATGGCGATGTACATGATAGACAACGGCTAGATAAGATAACTTAAGAAATCTTTTCTCTGCAGGTACGGCACGATTATCATCGTTGACCAAAGACTTAATGGCTAATCGTGTTAAACATGTAATTATGGACACGTTACTCACATTATCTAATGTAAACTTGTAAAATAATAATAATAACAATTAATAATAATAATAATAATAATAGGAACGAGTAGAAACAATAGTCAGAGCATATATGTTTCATAGTTCATAGTATGACTTAACTGCATGTGACGTAAATGTTTAAAGTAGAAGTCATCACAGACTAAGATACTGTTACTCCCTTAGTTTAACGGTTTCTTAAATCTGTGCTTAATCTTGCGTGTAAATGCTGTTATAAAATAACTCCTACAAGCTGGCATAATTTTAATGTTTCCTCAAAAAGAAATTCAAGAATGTCACGTAGATATTCTTAAAAAAAATTATCTTAATGACACAGACAAGAAAAACTATTTACTTTGTAATAAAAGGCTCGCGTTGATACCATTTGGTCTAAACAGTAATACCAAACTCTTTCGGTACTTGTTAAAAGAACGAAATGGGTGGTACGTCTGATTCTCCCCTCCCCTATTCCCTTAATCATCAATCGAGAGGACCTCTATAATGGGGGAGCGAAAACTGCGAGTGTTTATATAAAAGATCCTTTATATAAAGATAGTGCGTGCGTGCAAGAGACGTTTAACTTCGATCACAGTGTGGTGGTATTGGTATTTGAAATTAAAAATCTTTTAGTTTCGGTGGTCGAAAGTGGTAAACTTTAAATATCTAATTCCGCTGCACAATACGCGATATGCATGCACGTATTATATATAAAATGCTCCCCGAAACAGAACCTAGGGGGCGGAGTGGGAGGGCCTTCCTTGGTTCTTCCTTAATTTGTATCGTCCACGTTCGGTACAAATGTCTTTGATCCCGACTCGTACGAGTACGTCGTGGACGGCTCTTCTAAAGACTATAACACCACACGCACTTTACATCAAAAGCTAGAAGACGTCGTCGCTGAGAGAGGTCTCTGTCTGCGTGACGTTTATTTGTCCGCGTGACCCTGGGCGGAACTTATTTGTCGATCGAACTTGAGTGAGAATAACAAAGGTATTCTGTCTGGAATTAATAATAAAAAGAATAATAACTATATTAATGAGGAAAATAATGATAATAATAATAATAATAATAATAATAATTATTATTATTATGATAACGCGAATAGTGGTGGGGAAAAACTTAATGTTACTTGCAGTAATAATGGGGGGGGGGGAACTAAACTGGATTATAAAGAGGTACACTGTAAAAATATTGAAATCGTAAATACAAAATAAGGTAAAAAGGTAAGGTATTAAAGGGTTTCCGAATTATCTTCTGGGTTTGGTTTTTGGGGAAAATTATTCCACCTCCAGATGTAGTCTGCTTTAAATTCTATTCAGTTTGAGTTTTACAAATACAGTGTTTTTCCGTGTTGAATTGCAAATATTTAAAAAACTATTATTCTAAACTAAATACAGGCCTGTATACGGACGGTTTGCGATTGCGGATACCCGTGTTTTTTGGTCCAGTTTGTGTAGAGCAAGCCTAAGGTAGTACGAGTATGACTGTGATTAATAAAAATAAATTTGTGCTGCCTTAAGGAGGAAACACAAACTTGCGGTGCATCTTGCTCCTGAAAAATCATGCACCAGGACTGATAATAATTGAAGGTGTTTGCAACACAAACTAACGAAAATTGCGATAAATTGAATACGGATATAGATGTTCTTTGGACTAGATTAACACAGAACATCGTTGCTTTCAGTGGTGATGAACCACGTACCAAAGCCTCGTCAGTACTTTGACCTCTATTTGCTTGGCAATGCTGCTGCGAGCTGCTCTTACCCTGAAATGGGCGTATGGCCGGAATGATCCTGTATATGGAAAGATGTTTAACTCTTCAGACTTCCACTTAAACTGTAAATGAACAGCTGAATATATATATATATATATATATATATATATATATATATAATATATATATATATACACACACACAGGGCGTTTATAAAGTCCCTATCTATTTCAGTGAAAACGTAGCAAAAAGGGTAAAATTCAATAACAATATAATAGAAGGCATACATTTAATGAATACTTAAGCATATGATTCTACATGAGCACCATCAGTATCTCTACAGAGTTCGAATCTGTCAGCAGCATTGCGGAACCCATTTTGGAGCATGACAGGGGTTATTTTTGTAACTGCTATTACGATACGAGCACGTAAATCTTGCAGATCTGTAACCCTCGTTTGATAGACGTTTGATTTGATAAAGCCCCATGCAAAGAAATCCAAGGGCGTTAGGACAGGAGATCGAGCCGCCCAGCGCCTGTTGCCTCCACGTTCAATCCACCGATTTGGAAATCGTTCATTTAGGTACTCCCGAACAATGTTTGCGTAATGACAAGGTGCCCCATCTTGTTGAAAGACGACGGTGTTTAAAATGCCATCTGAATGAAGCTGGGACATTTACGTGCTCGTATCGTAATAGCAGTTACAAAAATAACCCCTGTCATGCTCCAAAATGGGTTCCGCAATGCTGCTGACAGATTCGAACTCTGTAGAGATACTGATGATGCTCATGTAGAATCATATGCTTAAGTATTCATTAAATGTATGAATAAAACCACGAAGGAAAGGAAACACAAAATGGTGCTCAAGCGCTTTCGTCTAATGACATCCTCAGGAACACTGAAGTACATAAAAAGGTTAAGCCTATATATAGGTTACAGAAAGAAAAAAAGAAAAATAAATAACATACATACACACACACACACATATATATATATATATATATATATATACATACATATCTATATATACAAATACATACATACATACATACATATATATACAATAAACAGAGAAGTAAAAATAATAAAAAATTAAAAATTAAAACCTTAAAGGATTACCAGTGAGGCGTACAGATTTGTAAGGAAAAATATCGATTTTTAGCACAAGATCAAATGGATTATAAAAATACAAATTTATACTGGAACTCTGCCGGGTTTTAACACAATGCTGCCTATGGTCAGGTTTCGATATATATAAAAAAATAAAATGCAAATTAAAAGTTAATCGATTTTTAGCACAAGATCAAATGGATTATAAAAATACAAATTTATACTGGAACTCTGTCCGGGTTTTAACACATTGCTGCCTATGGTCAGGTTTCGATATATAAAAAAAAATAAAATGCAAATTAAAAGTTAATAAAGTAGAAGATAAGTTTACCAAAGATTTAATGTTTTACACTTCTTATCTAAATCTGTTTTAAAGGAATTCAACATAACAGGATCGAGTTGAAAAAGACCTTTGCTTATGTTGAAGTTATTTGAAAGTTGGATAATGGCAGACTCAAGAATATTTCTATTAACAATGTTGCTTGAATGGAATAAAACTGAAGCATTATTCCAATCAATACAGTGGGCTAACTCAGACAAATGGACAAAAAGGGCACTGGACAACTGTCCTGTTCTAACGGAATATTGATGCTGTTTTATACGTGTGTGCAAATCCTTTCCCGTCTGACCTATGTAAAAGGAATCACATTGTTTACAACCAAACGACAAACAATTTGTCCTACGTACACTTTTACTCGGGACATGATACCCCCACTAAGAAGGCCATATTTTCATCAATGTTTCTCCGCGCCCTTAGGATCGCCAGTCCGGAATACATCGATGCCGAATTGGAAAAAATCAACGGTATTGGAAGTGATTTGTGTTATCCATCTGCGTTTATGGAATCTTGTCTCAACAAGGCAAAACGAACTTTCTATCGTGTCAATATTAACACTCGTACTTTGTCAAAAAATATTTTAGTACTTCCATTTTTCCCGGGCTTTTTAGGCATTGCTAATGTACTTAAACTTTTGGATATTAATGTAGTATTTTCATATAACAATATTGTGAAAAATATCATAGTAAAAAATAGCCCTACCAATAATTCAGGCATTATCTATAAAATTGGTTGTAAACAATGTGATTCCTTTTACATAGGTCAGACGGGAAAGGATTTGCACACACGTATAAAACAGCATCAATATTCCGTTAGAACAGGACAGTTGTCCAGTGCCCTTTTTGTCCATTTGTCTGAGTTAGCCCACTGTATTGATTGGAATAATGCTTCAGTTTTATTCCATTCAAGCAACATTGTTAATAGAAATATTCTTGAGTCTGCCATTATCCAACTTTCAAATAACTTCAACATAAGCAAAGGTCTTTTTCAACTCGATCCTGTTATGTTGAATTCCTTTAAAACAGATTTAGATAAGAAGTGTAAAACATTAAATCTTTGGTAAACTTATCTTCTACTTTATTAACTTTTAATTTGCATTTTATTTTTTTTATATATATCGAAACCTGACCATAGGCAGCATTGTGTTAAAACCCGGCAGAGTTCCAGTATAAATTTGTATTTTTATAATCCATTTGATCTTGTGCTAAAAATCGATATTTTTCCTTACAAATCTGTACGCCTCACTGGTAATCCTTTAAGGTTTTAATTTTTTATTTTTTATTATTTTTACTTCTCTGTTTATTGTATATATATGTATGTATGTATGTATGTATGTATGTATTTGTATATATAGATATGTATGTATATATATATATATATATATGTGTGTGTGTGTATGTATGTTATTTATTTTTTCTTTTTTTCTTTCTGTAACCTATATATAGGCTTAACCTTTTATGTACTTCAGTGTTCCTGAGGATGTCATTAGACGAAAGCGCTTGAGCACCATTTTGTGTTTCCTTTCCTTCGTGGTTTTATTCATCATAAATATTTTTCACGTGTTACCTTCGTGAAATAATTTTCATATATATATATATATATATATATATATATATATATATATATATATGGCTGATATTCCCATTAAACGTGTGAGTATCTTTATTTTAAGATAACCTGCAGGAAAGGATGAAACATTCAATCCACTCTTAAGTAATTTCAAGTTTATTTCAACTCCTCTTCAGAGGAACAAAGTTAGTTTCCTTGAAGAGGAGTTGAAATATATATATATATATATATATATATATATATATATATATATATTATATATATATAAAACCCATATTACTCGGACTAATTGGAGGGAGGGTAGTCTGAGAAATGGAGGATTCCGTCTTATAGAGGTAAAATTTAAAGTATTGAAAAAAAACTATTTTAAAGTGTATAAATCAATAAAGTGCACTAAAACAAGATTTCTGAAAGAAAAATATTATATATCAATGGATAAGCAAGTAGTAGCTTGCCGCGTTGCTGACGGGTATTGGAGTGCACCACGTGGTCACCTCGGACTTTACCTGTATACAGTAACTCGGTCAAATTCAGAGTAAGACAAGATTTTCACGAGGAAATTTTTCCGGCTCATAGACGATTCAGGCTTATCCAGAGTCAGAGTTATACAGATTTTAATATATATATATATATATATATATATATATATATATATATATATATATATATATATATATATAAATATATATATATATATATATGATGAATAAAACCACGAAGGAAGAGAAACAGAGTGGTGCTCAAGCGCTTTCGTCTAATGACATCCTCAGGAACACTGAAGTGAATAGAGAGTTCAAGACTATAATATATATAGGTTACAAAAAAAAATATATATATATATATATATATATATATTTAGTATAGAAATAAAAATTGTGGGAGGAGCACACACATTTGTAAGGAAAACTAACAATTTTAGCACTTTGCCCGAAATTCAACATAAGCTCAAATGGCTTTTTACAGCCAATTTTTTATAGTTATTGTCTGAATGATACATAGGTCACAAAAGAATAGAGAAATAAAAATAAATATAAATTGGAAACAAAAATAAATAAAAAATTACAAAATTCATTTATATATATATATATATATATATATATATATATCGTTCACGTGCAGTAGTGTGTGGACCAGTGATGTAGGACTCGAGACCAGTCTCGAGACCTTTTTTCTGGTCTTAGTTTTTCGGTCTCGGTCTTGGTCTCGGCCATGGTGGTCTCGACTACATCATTGTGATGTTCCTCAAGTACAACGAACACTTATCTTGTTTTAAGTAGGCATTTACTGTTGAAAAATGTCACAAACTATGAATCTGTAAATAAATTATGAATAAATTTTGTAATTGTCACTCGATAACCTCTTTAGAACTTTATTCCTGAATGTGAAATGCAGAGCTCAGAAATTAGGCATTGCACAATATTAAATACACGCAAAAATTGCCTATGGTCTCGGGCTCGGTTTCGGTCTCAGTCTCAGTCTCGGGCTCTGCCATGGTGGTCTCGACTACATCACTGGTGTGGACAAATCTTTTTTGTCCCCGACTAGCACTTCGCGGAGGGTTCTTCTGATAGAAGACGTCATCGCGAATAATTTCATATAAACATCGAACAAATTCGTTCACTACAAAAAAGCTTAGAGCAAAGTTTATATAGCCAAAATGTTGCTCAGCTTAATGAGGCGTTTGTCCACGTGACGCTGAGCGAACTTATTCGTCGAGAGTTCTGAACTCCGCGCAACGGAGTTATTTTAATTTGTGTTGTTTGTGGTAAAATACAGTATAATAAATAATTTTGTGCATCTAGTCAGACCACGATTGTACAAAATTTTATACTCTCTTGCAGGGTAATTTTAAAATTAATTTTACTGGGTGACCGAGTGGGAGGGATTAATTAAGGGGATCCGGACCAATAGTAAATAGCTTTATATTAGTAGCCAATATAAAATTATATTTATATATTATATTTTAATTATACTCACATTGAAGGGGGTGCCAATATTATTTATAAATCTTATAGGGGCGCAACTTTGGGTATAAAAGCACAAAATTAGGCCTTTTTGTAACAAAAGTTGAAAAATCCTTGTCGCCCAGTAACTTAAAATGTCATTCACTAGGCGATCAATTTCCTTGACTGGGCGACATTTATGTCGTCCAGTCACTAGGTTAAAAAAAGGACTGCTCTCTTGTGAAATCGAGGGAAAGCAAATCAATCTATAAATTTACAAAAATACCACAGCCATAAAAAATTTGAGCTTCACATCCAAAGCCAGTGAGACCAAATTTGTGAAGGCGCATTCAAAATGTAAGTGGTTCATGAGCTTAAATACTTCTTCCTGAAAGGTAGGTTGGGAGCTAATTTTGTGCAAAATTTGTGTTGAAAACAAAAAGGCGTTGCCTATCCAAAAATCCAAAGTTAAAAAACAAGAAATATTTAGCGGCAGGTCTTAGAAATAATCTATTATAATAAGAGAGCTGTCCGTCTGTCCGTCCGTCCGTCTGTCCGTCCGTCCGTCACACTTTCAGAAATTGTGAGAAAAAATTGTGAGAAAAAAATTCAGAAATTGTATTACGGGCGGCGATGTGAAGCTCAAGATTTTCATGACTGTGTTCTTTTCTGTAGTTTAGCAATGGGGGAAGGGTGGGGGTGGGGGTAATGGGGGATGGGTGGGGTAATGGGGATGGGTGGGGGTAATGGGGGAGGGGGTTAGCCCCCAAGTTGCATGAATGGGGTGAGGAGGTTTTGGGAGATACCAGATTCAGAAATGTTGACACAATGTGAAGCTCAAAATTTTCACGGCTGCGTTCTTTTTTTGTAGTTTAGCCTGTCTAACCGTCAGCGAAGCGACGGGAACTGTACTAGTATATATATATATATATATACACACATATATATATATATATATATGGGAATTAACTCAGAATGGTCCCCTGAGTTTTTTATGATACACACAGACCGTGCATGGAACAAGGAACTCTTCTGGGATAATTAAATCCACTATAGTCCGAATAAGTAATGGTAAATGGCAAATACCATAGTTTTTCTTTTTCATGATGCTAGCGCGACGCGGGTAACGGGTCACTCGCAAAGAGGTCCCATAAATATAGCTTCCCTCACCAACTATCTGCAAAGCAGACAGGATCCAGCTTTGGGACATGGATCTAGGGTTTAAAGCAGCCTAGCTCTGCTGCATTTAGAACCTCAATATAAGCAAAAGACTCACTGCCTTCACGTCAGATTGAATACATCAGAGAAAAAGGGGTAACTATTATATTTTTAGCCAAAAACCAAAACTTAAAACCTCAACTGGCAGAATTGAGCGTCCACTTTTCAAGGCACATAACATGGTCCCCTGAGTTTTTTTATGATACACACAGACCGTGCATGGAACAAGGACTATAAGATCATATCATCAAAAACTCAGGGGACAATTCTGAGTTCATTCCCATCTTGAAACGGACATGTTATGTGCCTTCAAAAGTGGACGCTCAATTCTGCTAGTTGAGGTTTAAGTTTTGGTTTTTGGCTAAAAATATAATAGTTACCCCTTTTTCTCTGATGTATTCAATCTGACGTGAAGGCAGTGAGTCTTTTGCTTATATTGAGGTTCTAAATGCAGCAGAGCTAGGCTGCTTTAAACCCTAGATCCATGTCCCAAAGCTGGATCCTGTCTGCTGTGCAGGTAGCTGGTGAGGGAAGCTATATTTATGGGACCTCTTTGCGAGTGACCCGTTGGCCACGTCGGGCTAGAATCATGAAAAAGAAAAACTATGGTATTTGTCATTTACCATTACTTATTCGGACTACAGTGGATTTAATTATCCCAGAAGAGTTCCTTGTTCCATGCACGGTCTGTGTGTATCATATATATATATATATATATATATATATATATATACACTGCACATTAAAATATACATACTGAAACCAGTGTGAAAGAGTATATACTGTATACACAAAACTCCCAGTGTATGTGTGTGTGTGTGTGTGTGTACGCGTAGGCAACTCGACATAAGTGAGGGCGAGTATGTGATAATTCACAGATATAGTGGGTAACTCTGTTTTGAGGTAACACTTTTGGTACCTCAGAACATTAAAAATATATAAAAAATCTACAGATATTTTTATTGACGGGAAAAGATATGATGGTCCTAATTAGGTTGTGTTACGCTTCGTTAAGTTAATTTAAATTAGGTTTTTTAGAGTGTCGATGTTATGGTCTTGTTGACCAGGCTTTGGCCTTTTCAAATTTGAGTGATGGAGATGTTGCCTTCGCCCTTACGACATCTGATCGACGCGGCATTCTGTTGACAAGGTAGGTTACGTTAGGTTAAGTTGGGGTAAGTTAGTTTTTTAGAGTGTCTATTGTTCGGACTTGTCGATGAAATGGGTATAGGTCCATTTCCTCTGATCTTCTTCCCCTTTGGCGAGGTCGTGGCCCAAATTCCACGTTAAAGTGATGTGGGTCCCCTCGAGGTAGGCGGAATTATTGACAAAAATATACAATTTATGTACAACGAAAGTAATGAAGGGCGAGAAATTTAAGTGTGAAATTTCACATTATTCCATGTGGCGATTTGCACAAACATAGCAAAGCAATGTCTAAGTTTATATATGCTGAAGCAGATAAGGTTATGATAAGAAACGTAATTTTGCGCATGGGCGTACGTATAAAAATATTATCTTTCTTGTATACTCTTTTGTATTTATAATGGATTCGTGGTCAAAATGAAGTTATAATGGATTAATAATTATGAGAAAAAACGCCACAAAAAAGATACTAATTTCGTTTTCTAACAGATCCTTTAATTAAGATGTAATATAATCTATCGCAGGAATGTCTGGCATCATATAGACTGTTTTCTAATGTTTTAATTGCCTTTTGAAAGCGAAAATAGCTAACTGCTCAGTACAGCCCAAAGCAGAGTCCAGAATTTCAATAATCCATTTATTCAAAGTCCAATACTCCTCTCGAATGTTTTTAAATCTACTGCAGACATTGTGGTATAAAAAGGTGTTTCTCTAACTTCATTTAATATTACACTGTATGTACGAGTATTGCGAACAAAATACATGGTATTGCACCTACAATTAATTATGCATTCTTCCACTATAAAATTAACTTTTCCCACCAGGAACCTTTTTTATTTCAATTTTATTTTCCTTCCATATGCATGAAAAAATAGATAAATAAGTAGGTAGGTAGATACAGAAGAGAGAGAGAGAGAGAGAGAGAGAGAGAGAGAGAGAGAGAGAGAGAATATCATTGTTATATGAGTGTTTATTTATATCCACTTTATCGTTAGTGAATGTATGTATGTATCTGAAAGAGAAAAACGACACTCATGCACAGTGCCATAAAGTTAAAATGACTACAGAAACTTAGAAATGAAACATTGAAGGTATTTTTCGTTATAATGCGTATTAGAGGCATTTTTTTAAATTAAATATCTTTTAAAAGCCAGATAGAGCACTCTAAAATCTGTTCATTTTGTCTAAATACTTTGAAGCTGAGAGTGTATCTAAGAACAGAATTAAATATTTAAGCACAAAAGCGTTTGGCTAATATCTTTCTCTCGCGGTAACATACTGTATATTTGACAAGCTATTCTACAGGGTGTCCCATAAGTCCGGCATCATACGAGAAATTAATATTTTTCTATTTCTACAAACCATAATTCATATTTTTCTATTTCTACAAACCATAATTCATATTTTTCTCTTTCTACAGGCCATAATGTCTGTGAGCAAGGAAGAACGAATCCAGATAATTCTACTCATGGGAAATCGGAGTCAAAGAGACTTTGCAACAAGTCTGCTAACACAACTCTGTGTTATTGGCTCGCGGTCTGGATGCAGTCTGTTAAATTCAGCAGCGGCCTCTCTTTGACTCCAATTTCCTACGAGTAGAATTATCTGGATTCGTTCTTCCTTGCTCACAGACATTATGGCCTGTAGAAAGAGAAAAATATGAATTATGGTTTGTAGAAATAGAAAAATATGAATTTCTCCTATGATGCCGGACTTATGGGACACCCTGTAGATTAAATTAAGTTAGGTTAGGCTAGGTTAGGTTAAGTTAAGTTAATTTATTAGTGTCGATAGAATGTTCCGTCGAGGGTGAGGGAATGGGCATAGGTCCAACTTAATGAAAAGATTATAAGGATGGATGCAAATTCTTACAGGGGAAAACGGCATCAACTGAGCTCTCAATACACTGATGACATTGTTATTGTGACTCATAATTATAGTTGTATGTCGTCAGCGTACTGAATAACATTGCAATCAGGAAATAGTGCGTTAAAATCATTAGCATAAATACGAGCATTATAGAGAAATGGTCCAAGACAACTGTCTTGTTGTATACAACAATAATTTAGGTGTGCTTTAGGACGAAAGGAACGAAACTGGGCATATTAATTCCAGTTATGCAGGAAAGATTTTAATGATTTGCGTATGGAACCACGAACACCATATTTGTACGGCTTAAGTTCAGTTACGGTTTCATCACTTCACAGAACATTCTTCCGTTCATCACATCAGTTTTGAGTTCCTTTGCAAACTGAAGCCTCCATTTCTTTTTCATATGCTCATTCCTTATACTCCCCGTTCTTGACGTTTTCTTTTCACAGCAGTTCTGTGGTTCACCTGAATGGTTGAACATATTTCTGGAGCTGTTGTTTTGAAACGAATGTCAATCGCCCTTGACGATTGGTTAGGTTTAGCCGTGATATTTTCGTTGTTTTATATATATATATATATATATATACATTTAACTGCAATGACCGCGCAGTATATTAACGTATAGAAACGACGTAAGTATAGAGGAGTGTTCTGCACACGAGGAAGAGAAATAACAAACAAATGAAAAATAAGGCACCCGCCCGGGAATGGAACCCAGGATCTTCCAATTGCCGGTCAGACGTGCTAACCACTACACTACGGAGCCACGATAGTCAGAAGTTGTAATTCTCCTACATAGGGCAGAAACCAATGCCTTGGTTTCTGCCCTATGTAGGAGAATTACAACTTCTGACTATCGTGGCTCCGTAGTGTAGTGGTTAGCACGTCTGACCGGCAATTGGAAGATCCTGGGTTCCATTCCCGGGCGGGTGCCTTATTTTTCATTTGTTTGTTATTTCTCTTCCTCGTGTGCAGAACACTCCTCTATACTTACGTCGTTTCTATACGTTAATATACTGCGCGGTCATTGCAGTTAAATGTACATATTCACGATTTGCGAGGGTGCCCTCTCAAGGCATTGGTTTCTGCCCTATGTAGGAGAATTACAACTTCTGACTATCGTGGCTCCGTAGTGTAGTGGTTAGCACGTCTGACCGGCAATTGGAAGATCCTGGGTTCCATTCCCGGGCGGGTGCCTTATTTTTCATTTGTTTGTTATTTCTCTTCCTCGTGTGCAGAACACTCCTCTATACTTACGTCGTTTCTATACGTTAATATACTGCGCGGTCATTGCAGTTAAATGTACATATTCACGATTTGCGAGGGTGCCCTCTCAAGGCATTGGTTTCTGCCCTATGTAGGAGAATTACAACTTCTGACTATCGTGGCTCCGTAGTGTAGTGGTTAGCACGTCTGACCGGCAATTGGAAGATCCTGGGTTCCATTCCCGGGCGGGTGCCTTATTTTTCATTTGTTTGTTATTTCTCTTCCTCGTGTGCAGAACACTCCTCTATACTTACGTCGTTTCTATACATAATATATATATATGTATGTATTGACGATTGGTTAGGTTAAGTTGTAATATTTTCGTTAGTTTTAACGAAAATATCACGACAAAACCTAAACAATAGACAAGGGCGAATGACATTGGGGGTTTTAGTCTTCAGGTGATCACAATTTTCTAAGGAGAACTTTTTAGTAATACGATTCTGCCGCCTTTACTACAAGTAGCCAAACTGCTATTTTCCTGTACCCGATTTAGGGCTCTTTGAACTGCTCCTTTCGATATCTTAAGCCCTATTACAATTTCTCTTTGGTTGAGCAGCCTTCAATACTTGTGGATAGCGAGTATGGGCTCTTAATTCACACGTTATAGCTCTTTGATTACTTCGTGATGCGGAGAATTACTAGACATTTTCTTAGAGTATCTGGAAATGGAAAGAGGGCCATAAATCATTTAATGTTTTATTGCCTCTTAACACCCCTGGTTTGTATTGGCACTAAAACAAGGAAGCAGGAATAATAAAGTTTATGTACAAAATGTTTCAGGATCCTACCAAAGC
>JAJOZX010006205.1:145000-150000 GCA_023014485.1 Bathynomus jamesi
GTACCCTTTGCTTGCGCAAGTGCCAGAACGATGTTTTGAGAACCGTTTCAGGAGCATGAATGATAACTCTCAAAAATTGAAGATATTCCCGGGGGGCCATAATTTCTTACGGAGTCATTCGCCTCTGCCCTTGACTTAATTACGCGAGGGTTGCACGAGGAACGTGTTCTTTCGTTCCACTTGTTAATTTCTGCTGTAAGTTATTGACTGATTTATTCTTTAGTTCTTGTTTCCAACTTAAAAAAGATGTTCGTGTTCTTGTCAGATTCTTATTGAGACGAACATCTGCGAATATCGTTATTTACGACTGTTTACGTTTAATTCGCTACACGTTAAAATCAATTATTGCGAGAGCCGTATACAAGATGAATGAAATAGACACTTAAAAAAAAAAATATATATATATAAAACCTCGTGAAAACCTTGTAGGAGTTTCGTGCTTGACGAAGGTCAAACTGCTAGTCCCACCTCTAGGCCTGGTTTGGTGGAGGAACGAGTTGCTCTCTTGCGATCTCCATCGCACATAGCCAGGCACACCCGGCTCATCTGGTACCGTCCTGGGCCAGGGGTCTAGTCTTCTTTTGAAGAATTTTACGTTGACAACAGTAATGTTCTTGATCTTCGGAATCTGGTTGAATAGTCTTTGTCCCCTGACAACCAAGCTATTTTCTTTTAGAGTTGAGGTGTTCTTTGTCTTGCCTTTAAATTAGGAACACTACACATTCTACCTCTCCTATTTTCCACTGTTTTTTCGGGGATTGTTGGGTTCAACTTGAGGTTAGGTACCAGTTTTTCCATTATTTCACACGTGTAAATTATGGGGTATGACACACCATAATTTACATAAGATACCGTATCTCTCTCTCTCTCTCTCTCTCTCTCCTCTCTCTCTCTCTCTCTCTCTCTCCTTCTTCTTCTTCTTTCCACTAAATATAGATTTAATTTACGAAGTCTTTCCCAATAGTTGAGTTCTTTGCAGCCATCAATCTTGTCTGTGAAATTTCTTTGAATTCTTTTAATTTATTAATTCTTCTTTTTTAAATGGGCCTTCAAGACTGAGCAGTATGCAACCTTTGGTATTATCAGTGTTTTCAGCAGGGAATCATTACTTTCGTCCCTTCTTTTAAAGGTTTTCAGTACTTGTCCCGCGACTCTCTTTGCTTTGTTTATCGTTATCTGATTTTGTGTCTCAAATTTCGCATCGTCGGTCATTACTGTATAACCCCTAAATCTATTGCTTTCTTGCTTCTCTGAATTTTTATGTCTATCTGGGGCATAATATACTGTCTATATCAGCTCCTCATTTTTTTCCATATCACAAGAGCTGAAACTTCTCACTGTTAAATTTCATGTTGATGTCCATTTGTATATTCTGTTTGTGTCCCTCTGCTGGGCCTTCACTTCTTCTGCGTCACTGATTTTTTTGCTGATTTGTTTATCGTCTTCAAAGGATGTTACTATACTGCTGTTGGTTACTTCATTGTCTTTGTCTGTTAGCATGATAATGAATAGGAGTGGGGCCACTGGGGCCTTGTGGTACTGAGCTGCGTACTTCCGATTCTGATGATGATATACTTTGGATTTTTACAACCTGCTAATGTTCTCTGAGGAAAATGTATATGTTCTCCATCTCCAGTATAGGGGCGTAGCTATTTCATTTTTACAGTTTTTAATCAATATATAATATATATATATATATATATATATATATATATATATATATATATATATATATATATTCAACTGCAAAGAACACGCAGTATAAATAACGTAAAGAACGACGCTTGTATAGGAGATATTCCGCGCAAGACGAGAGAGAGAGAGAACGAAACAAATGAAAAAATGAGGTAACCACCCGGGAATCGAACCCGGGATCTTTCATTTGTTTCGTTCTCTCTCTCTCTCGTCTTGCGCGGAATATCTCCTATACAAGCGTCGTTCTTTACGTTATTTATACTGCGTGTTCTTTGCAGTTGAATGTATATAATGTTACGGCATGCGGGAGGTGCCCCCTTGGGGCATTGGTTTCTGCGAGTATGTAGAAGAATTACGGCATTTGGAAGAGTGAGGCCCATTGTGTAATGGTATCGCATCTGACCGGCAATCGAAAGATCCCGGGTTCGATTCCCGGGTGGTTACCTCATTTTTTCATTTGTTTCGTTCTCTCTCTCTCTCGTCTTGCGCGGAATATCTCCTATACAAGCGTCGTTCTTTACGTTATTTATACTGCGTGTTCTTTGCAGTTGAATATATATATGTATATATATATATATATATATATATATATATATATATTGTGTATAAATATATGTCCGGACAGATGGAACGCTTTATTGATTAAAACTGTAAAAATGGTTTACAAAAAGTACAAACATACAATACACTATTGCACTTATTGCAGAATGGTTTCAAAGTGACCCCCTCCTTCTTCAACGCACGCGGCGAGCCTCCGATCCATCGAGTCTTGCCAAGGAAAACGCGGAAGTTCATTTCTGAGGTTTATGAACGCATCCTGTATACGTGCAACCAACTGCTCCCTAGTTTCGGGCTTACCTCGCTGATAACGTTACTCTTCAAGAACCCCAGACAAAAAATAATGTAAATAAAAATGTGAGGATCTGCACAGTTGCCAATGTATCATTAAATGTCATTGAACATTATCTAAGATCGGCTTTTTATTATGTTTTAGTTACCCAAATGTACTGTAGAGGCCTGTATCTCGGTAACGGTTGGGAATCAGGCACATGTCGATATAATACTTTCTACTTAGAAATACCCAAGAGTCAAATGGTGCATTCTTGACATTTCCTCCTGGGACACCCTGTATATATATATATATATATATATATATATATATATATATATATATATATATATATATATTATCTGAATTTGGAATACACAAGGGACAACCGAAAACTAAGAACATAAATATTGTCCTGGCTAATATTTAAGGACTAAAACCGAACCACTCGCTAAACAAAGTTTCATACCTGAAAGGATTTATGGATGAAACAAGTGCTCGGTGGTGTAGTGGTTAGCGTCGCTGACTACGAATCCATCGGCCCGGGTTCGAGACCTGACGGCAGCTGGCGCGCAGCAAAACCAGCTGTTCATCCTTCCACACAATAAAGAAAGTGGTTGGTAGATAAATGGGTACCCTAGGTGGCCTAGTGGTTAAGACACTGGGCTGCTGATGGGGCGTGGTTCGGATTGCACATATATATATATATGTGTGTGTGTGTGTGTGTGTGTGTTATATATAATTATGATGTACAATGAATGTGTAGATAGAATTATCGATGTGCAAAAGCGTCGTGCATATTACATAAGGTCATTAAACTTTCGGAGCTCACGCCCTCATAGTTATAATAGTTAAATTGGAATAATACAACGGTGTCCTTATGTCGCTTAGAGCTTTCCTCTTTCATCCTTCCTTCGTAAGTTAAATAAGTTAAATGGATTTTCTAATACGCATTAAGATAATCAATGACTAATCTCGGATGTGATAAGATATATGTATCAATCTTTCAGCGCCTAATACATAGTTGATACTGATCAAGTATCATCAGTGAGAAGTAGGAACAATGAGAGTCTGTTCTTGAGCAGCCAGAAAGGCTCTTATCGGGTGCCCAGTCATGTCCTTGCGCACTTCGAGAGGGTTTATAGCAGAAATGGCTTCCCTCACAGGTAGCTCTTGAATGACAAATTTAGGAAGGGCGCAAATGGAGTCAAAAACTAAAAGAGCTTTCAGACTAATGGTCTTAACGTAGTTGTGGGATCTCTGAAAACTACAGTTATACAACCAACCACACCACGATCATTTCGAGATCAGAAAACCAGAAATGATATTAACAAATTCTTGATTTCAATTAAAGAATATATATATATATATATATATATAGAAAGAGAGAGAGAGAGAGAGAGTATTCCTGTGAGTCATGAAGGCCTATTTGTAATGAATCCATACAATTATAAGCCTCATATAGCAATTTAAATTACTATTTTATGACCAGACCAGTACGAAGAAGACTTAAGGTATATATATATATATATATATATATATAAACTGTATGTGTGAAATTTATACTCGGAAATAAAAGTAATTAAAAAGACAAATAAAAATGAAAAATTACGCCCTTGAATAAAAAGTAGGGAATAAAATACTATACAAACATGATGAATTAAGTATGTCTGCAATTGATAATATGTTGAACAAACAAGTGCCATATATATATTTATTAAGATAATGCTTTTATATGTAGAATTTATTATAGTAACCCTTAAGAGTGAGTCAATTCAGCAATATACTTCGTATATGTAAAGTGTTTCATTGTTTATAAATATTTTTCGATGTATGTCGTATTCATCCCTTACAAACCACAAACTTAAACAAAGAATCTTAGCACACAAAACGATATCTGCTGATAAGATTCGTCGCTTTTAATCTTTGATTTATTTATACACCTTATAAAGAGAAGAATACATCGAATGTGGCTCTCCAATCACCAATGAATTATATATGAACACATGTGTAAACTACAGGAACATCTAATTTGTATACATAGTTTCCTTTGGGTATAGTTTACAAAAGTATACAGATAAAATGGGGAAATATTTATTGAGAAAGATAAAGTATATGTGTGTGTGTGTGTGTGTGTGTGTGTGGTGTGTGTGTGTGTGTGTGTGTTCTTTAATTTTTAAGCCAATGGAATATATTTCATTTGCTTATTACTAAATTTGATATTGTTTACAAAAATTGTGATGGTACCTGAGGTTTTATTTAATTCATATTATTTTCTTAACCTCTTATTTAATGATCAATATTTTTCGTCTATCTACTTCCTATAATTATTTATAATATTAACTAAATTCATGAAAGTGACGTAATGAATCTACACATTGCTACTCAAATCTTTATAGATTAATTCAAAACTGACGACACACTTGAACACCGCGCAAGAATATGATTTTGAAGTTACAGTATACAATATACTTTC
>JAJOZX010006205.1:155000-197500 GCA_023014485.1 Bathynomus jamesi
TTTAATAAAAAAAACTTTTGAAAATACAGATTCTAAATAATCTTGTTTAAGAATTTTATGTGTGTTATCAAGAATTTTATTAAAAGATGAAATTGTACAGATAATTTTCGGACACACTGGAATTTCTAAAAAACTTGTCAAAACTTGGTATCAAAAAAAACATAATGAGATTCTCTGTAAAATGGAACAACACTGGAATTTCTACACTTCATGGTTGACTTTTAATAACAGCCAAAAATTGTACAGATAATTCTCGGACACCCTGTATATATATATATATATATATATATATATATATATATATATATATATATACACGAGGGCCACTCAATATATTTTGCCCCACCATTTTTTTACCTTCCAAGTTTCCTTGTAAGTTCAGGAAATTTTGTACACAAGTAATTACATACCTTTTTTACAAGTTTTCATTGTTTCACATAGTCTCCATCCTTTTCTACGGCTTTCCTCCACGTCGAAACAAGGGCCTTTATTCCTTGCTAATAAAAGTCCGCTGGGTTCTGCTGGAGCCACCTCTTAACCTCCTCAACAACCTCATCGTCACTGAAACTTTCTTCCACGAACAGCATCCTTCATTGGCCCAAACAAATGGAAGTCTGAAGGTGCCAGATCCGGGTTGTATGGAGGGTGGGGTAACAAAGTCAAGCGCATTTTTGTGATGGCCTATCTTGTTTGCAAAGTGTTGTGTGGTCTTACGTTATTGTGCAAAAGAAGGACGTCTTCCATTTTTTCTCCGGTCGAACTCGCTTTATACATCTCTGGAGTCTCTGTAGGGTAGCAATATATGCCTCTGAGTTGATTGTTTGTCCTTTCTTCATAATGTCCACCAGAATCACCCCTTTCATGTCCCAGAAGATGGTGGCCATAACTTTCCTGCAGAGGGAGCCATTGTGACCTTTTTCTTGCGTGGGGAGTCTGCGTGATGCCACCCCATGGATTGGCGTTTTGTTTCAGGTTCAAAGTGGTGTACCCAAGTCTCATCCCGTCACAATTCGTGAAAGGAAGTCATCCCCTTCTGTCTCGAATCGAACCAACGAGTCAGAAGCAATTTCTTTTCTTTGGCCTTTGTGATCTTCAGTCAGTTCGCGAGAACAAACCGTGAACACACTTTTGAGTATTCACACTTCCTTCACTAATTCCTAGCTCCAGTGATAGCTCCTTGTATGTGACACGCCGATCTGATCGAATGATGCTGTTAGCACGTTGCACAGTGTGAGATGTCACAGCCGATGCCGACCGACCACTGCGTGGTTCATCATCGAGACTGCCTCTCCCTCTCTCCGATGATCTCACACGTTTAGACCAGCGTCCAACTGTGCTTCGATCAACAACAGCATCTCCGTAAACGTTTTGTAGACGTTTGTGAATATTTCCAACTGTTTCCTTCTCTACGGTTAAGAACTCGATAACAGCTCTGTCTACGACGCACATCACTGTCAGACGCCATTTTCGAAACTGCGTTAACCATCGGTTTTATACAAGAACGTTTAAAAGCGGTTTTTATACAAGGAGGGGAGGTTCAAACTGGAAAATTCCGGTTATGTGGAGCGCAGAAAGTTCAAACTTACGGCCCAAAAGACATTTCAGCCCCATGGCCTATTATTTAGCTGAGGACAAAGGGTGGGGCAAAATATATATTGAGTGCCCCTAGTATATATATATTATATGATACACACAAATCGTGCATGGAACAAGGAACTCTTCAGGGAAAATTAAATCTACTATAGCCCAAATAAGTAATGGTAAATGACAAACACTATAGTTTTTTCTTTTTCATGATGTTAGCCCGACGTGGGCAACGGGTCACTCGCAAAGAGGCCCCAAAATATAGCTTCCCTCACCAGCTATCTGCAAAGCAGATAGGATCCAGCTAAAAATGCAATAGTTACCCCTTTTTCTTTGATGTATTCAATCCGACGCGAATGCAACGAGTCTTTTGCTTATATTGAGGTTCTGGATATAGTAGGCTAGGCGTAGCTGTAACCCCTAGATTCTGTCCCAAAGCCTGATCCTCTTTGCTTTGCAGATTGCTGGTAAAGAGAGCTATTTTTGGGGGGCCTCTTTGCGAGTGACCCGTGCCCACGTTGGACTAACATCATGAAAAAGAAAGAACTATAGTGTTTGTCATTTATCATTATTTATTCGGACTATAGTAGATTTAATTTTCCCAGAAGAGTTCCTTGTTCCATGCACGGGCTGTGTGTATCATGAAAAAACCTCAGGGCACCATTGTGAGCTCAATCCCATATATATATATATATAATATATATATATATATATATATATATATATTATATATACAGGGTGTCCGAGAATTATCTGTACAATTTTTGGCTGTTATTAAAAGTCAACCATGAAGTGTAGAAATTCCAGTGCTGTCCCATTTTACAGAGAATCTCATTACGTTTTTTAGAAATGTACGCGGGTGACAGACATTGATGATTTAAAAGCAAGAATCACAGCTGCTATTGACCGAATTGATGTGGATATGCTGCAGCGTACATGGCAACATTTGGAGTATCGATTGGATGGTTTGCGAATCACTAATGGTGCACATATCGAATGTTTGTAACAACGTTACTTTAATAAAGAAACTTTTGAAGATACAGATTCTAAATAATCTTGTTCAAGAATTTTACGTGTGTTATCAAGATTTTATTAAAAGATGAAATTGTACAGATAATGTTCGGACACACTGGAATTTCTAAAAAACTTGTCAAAACTTGGCATCAGAAAAAACTTAATGAGATTCTCTGTAAAATGGGACAACACTGGAATTTCTAGACTTCATGGTTGACTTTTAATAAGAGCCAAAAATTGTACAGATAATTCTCGGACACCCTATATATATATATATATATATATATATATATATATATATATATATGATGAATAAAACCACGAAGGAAAGGAAACACAAAATGGTGCTCAAGCGCTTTCGTCTAATGACATCCTCAGGAACACTGAAGTACATAAAAGGGTAACAGCCTATATATAGGTTACAGAAAGAAAAAAAAAAAGAAAAATAAATAACATACAACACACACACACACACATATATATATCATTATATATAATATATATATATATATATATATATATATATATATATATATATATATATATATATATATGCAATAAACAGAGAAGTAAAAATAAAAATTAAAAATTAAAAATTAAAGGATTATCAGTGAGGCGTACAGATTTGTAAGGAATAATATCGATTTTTAGCACAAGATCAAATGGATTATAAAAATGCAAATTTATATTGGAAAACTGCCCGGGTTTTAACACTCATTCGAGATAGTCAGTGGAGTAAAAAAGCAAGCTCAAAGTGTGTTTTGAACCTTTCTTCGAAAAACATTAGTGACGAAGCAAAAAGTGCCCTTGGATATGGTATGTCCTTTTTTATTGTTAAAAAACCTTCGGCTTTACAAATTTGTTACAGTCTCGCGTGTTTTGAAAAACAGTGTAATCTCCCTCAGTATTTGTTTAACATAGTTAAAGGCCTCGTTTATAGTGCGGCGAATGGTAATTACGAAGATAACTTTCCTAAACGTTTTCGCAATAGCCTCACACAATTAAAAAAAGATGGGGAGCTCCATATTACTAAAGCAGACAAGGCTAACACCATAGTTATTATGGACAAAGTGGACTACATCGGAAAGATGAACGAGCTTCTCCAGGACCCCGCCACATACAGCAAACTTAGGAAGAACCCGCAGAATGACGTCATCAAATCATTTAATAGTGGCTTGAAACGCATTCTCAAAGATCATAAGGACTTAATTCCGCTTTTCATGTCCACTTCACCTGCTCTGCCCTACCTTTACGGTCTTATTAAAACCCACAAACCTGGCAACCCTATGCGCCCTATTATTAGCTCGGTGGGCTCTATTACTTATAAACTCTCCAAATGGCTTGTCAAAGTCTTGTCCCCCATTCTCGGAACTATCTCTGATTCACATGTAAAAAATTCCATGGATCTTACTGAAAAATTGAATAATGCACGTACTGAAACTAACGATAGATTGATCAGTTTTGATGTTTGTTCATTGTTTACAAAAGTGCCGATAGACGATATGCTTGACTTTCTCTCCCAAGAATTACATAAGTATGACCTGCCACTACCTTCACACATTGTTTTGGAACTTATTAAGCTTTGCATCAAAGACTGTAAATTCACTTTCAATAACGAGTATTATCAACAAGTTTTTGGGATGGCCATGGGCAACCCCTTATCGCCCCTCCTCTCCAATATTTATATGGAGTTTTTCGAAATTACTTATATTCCGAGAATCCTGGGGGTTGGAATCCCGTGGTTGCGGTACGTCGACGATATTTTGTGTATCTGGCCCATGAATCGTGACCTGGATAACTTCCTCCTTCAGTTAAATGATCAAGTCCCCTCCATTAAGTTTACTTTAGAAGTGGAACAAGACAATTCAATCCCATTTTTGGATGTGCGTGTACATAGGGAAAGCCCAGGTTTTAAGTTTAGTATCTATCGGAAAACAACAAACAATTTGTCCTACGTACACTTTTACTCGGGACATGACACCCCCACTAAGAAGGCCATTTTTTCATCAATGTTTCTCCGCGCCCTTAGGATCGCCAGTCCGGAATACATCGATGCCGAATTGGAAAAAATCAACGGTATTGGAAGTGATTTGTGTTATCCATCTGCGTTTATGGAATCTTGTCTCAACAAGGCAAAACGAACTTTCTATCGTGTCAATAATAACACTCGTACTTTGTCAACAAATATTTTAGTACTTCCATTTTTCCCGGCCTTTTTAGGCATTGCTAATGTACTTAAACTTTTGGATATTAATGTAGTATTTTCATATAACAATATTGTGAAAAATATCATTGTAAAAATAGCCCTACCAATAATTCAGGCATTATCTATAAAATTGGTTGTAAACAATGTGATTCCTTTTACATAGGTCAGACGGGAAAGGATTTGCACACACGTATAAAACAGCATCAATATTCCGTTAGAACAGGACAGTTGTCCAGTGCCCTTTTTGTCCATTTGTCAGAGTTAGCCCACTGTATTGATTGGAATAATGCTTCAGCTTTATTCCATTCTAGCAACATTGTTAATAGAAATATTCTTGAGTCTGCCATTATCCAACTTTCAAATAACTTCAACATAAGCAAAGGTCTTTTTCAACTCGATCCTGTTATTTTGAATTCCTTCCAAACAGATTTAGATAAGAAGGGTAGAACACTAAATCTTTGGTAAACTTGTCTGCTACTTTATTAACTTTTAATTTGCATTTTATTTTTATATATCGAAACCTGACCATAGGCAGAGTGTTAAAACCCGGGCAGTTTTCCAATATAAATTTGTATTTTTATAATCCATTTGATCTTGTGCTAAAAATCGATATTATTCCTTACAAATCTGTACGCCTCACTGATAATCCTTTAATTTTTAATTTTTAATTTTTATTTTTACTTCTCTGTTTATTGCATATATATATATATATATATATATATATATATATATATATATATATATATATATATATATATATATATATATATATATATATATATATATATATATATATATATATATATATATATATATATGTATGTATGTATATGTATATATGGATATGTATGTATATATATGTGTGTGGTAGTGTATGTATGTTATTTATTTTTTTTTTTTTTTCTTTCTGTAACCTATATATAGGCTGTTACCCTTTTATGTACTTCAGTGTTCCTGAGGATGTCATTAGACGAAAGCGCTTGAGCACCATTTTGTGTTTCCTTTCCTTCGTGGTTTTATTCATCATAAATATTTTTCACGTGTTACTTTCGTGAAATAATTTTCATATATATATATATATATATATATATATATATGCTCCTTTTAACGGTTCGTTCCGATACATTGACGTCTCGAGACCTTTCCAGCTCATTGTGGACGTTTGTGGCAGTCGAGCGACGATCTCGCAAAACACTCAAAACGATGAAACGATCGTCACGGGATCCTGGTCTTCTGGTGTACTCTCCTGTCACCACATAACATTGGTAGATGTGTCGAACCGTTGTTCTTGGAATTCCTAGCGCATCGGCGACATAACGCTGGCTCCGACCATCTTCAATTAGGGCGACGACTCTTGCGACGTTCACGGCACTCAAATCCATTGTAAATGTCCAATTCTGAAACCCAAAAGAATTAGAAGTCTATCTGTTACTAAACGCAAATGCCTACTCCCACTAGCGGAAGAAAAAAGTGGCACTAGCAGTCTAAGAGCAACTGAATGTCAGACTGTCGAATTCTTAAAAGAAGTCGAAAATTCGTTACAGCTAGTTTCTCAGCTGACGTTGTTTTGTCTTATTATTTGGTTGCCTCATTGACAATATTTTTTAATTTTAAAATTTTTATAAACAGAAGCTTGCCCAGTTTTTTGCTTTTCACGATATTCCAAGTAGGCCGATTATTTCTACTGCTCAGTGTATATACTGTATATATACTGTATGGTATATATGATTCCGGACCAAAAAAATAGAATGCGGTCTCAAATGCGTTCATGACCTTGATAACCTTTAAATTATACATCTTTATGAGGAATATCGAGTATCTGTGACGTCATTATGAGGAAAAACACCTCTGTGTGCCAGTTCTGAGAAAAAATTAAAATATAGCAAAAACCTTGTTAAATAGTGAAAAGTTAATGCATGGCGACAGACCAAAATATGAAAATATCTTGTCAGGTCAAAAAATAGAATAACTTTATTGTGTTTATTAAGTACTGACAATATATTAAACCCTCATCAAAGACATTTTAACTCTGAGTCTTAGTATTTAGGTGGTCCACAATTAGCCCTGATTATGGCTTCCAATCAACGTGGCATCGAGTCGACAAGCCTCGTGCATTCTTCTATAGTTATCGATTGTCAGGTTGTGATCAAACACCTCTTCCGTTACCAAGTGTTCCTGATTTACGCTTTTGAACCTTCTGCTTAACAATATTCCAAAGATTTTCTATCGGATTAAGATCGGGCGAATTAGCTGGCCATGGTCATACTTTAATTTCATGAGCATCAAACCACGCAGAGCTGAGCCAGGTCATGTTGAAATATAAATGGTTCGCCTCTATACAGCTGTTCTGCAGACTTCAGCATGAAGTATTCTAAGATTTGTTAATAAACGTGGCTATTGACAGTTCTATTTACAAATGCAGTGACCCCACACCATTTGCATTCATGCAGCCCCACACTAACACACGCCGTTTTTATGAAATAGGATTTAGGTCACGAAAACCGAAATTTAAACCGATGTTAAATGCAAAGCTAAAGAGAAGACGACAATCCTGATGCAAAGAAAGAGTTGCATGGACTACAAACGAATGGCAAAATGTGCTTTTTCCTTCAATCAAAATTTTTTGACAGGGGTCCGCGAGTTTGGCGAAGAAAGTCTGAAATGTACCATGAAAGCTGCCTGAAGCAATCGGTCAAATTTACGGCGAGTGTGTTAGTGTGGCAATCGATAACTACAGAAGAATGCAGGAGGCTTGTCGACTCGATGTCACGTCGATTGTAGGCCATAATCAGGGCTAAGGGTGGACCACCTAAATTCTAAGATATAGAGTTAAAAAGTCTTTGCTAAAGGTTTAATATATTGGCCGTACTCAATAAACATAATGAATTTATTCTATTTTTGTAACACCGACAAGATATTCTAATATTTGGTATGTCGTTATGCATTAACATTTTACTATTTAATAAGGTTTTTGCTATTTTTTTTTTCAAAACTGGCACATAGAGGTGGCTTTTTATCACGATGACGTCACAGATACGCGATATTCCTCATAACGGTGTATAACTAAAAGGTATTATCAAGATCATGAAGGCATTTGAGACAGTATTCTATTTTTTAACCCGAAGTTTTATATATATTACAGCCAATATGTGAAATGAGGCAATTTATAAATTGACTGAAATTCGGGCAATGTGTCAGACTGGTGATGCACACAAAACCTAATCTAACCTATGTAGTGATTCCCTTTCCTTCATTTGTATATTTATTTACTTTCCTTTACTTCTATCATTATTCATTCTCTTTACACGCTTTTCACTCGCTTTTCGCATTACTGTATATAAATGCATGGTAGCCGGCCGAGTCGAAAAACCGTTAGACAATGCAAATGGAGACGGGGGTCAATTATAATCTTCATTACACTTTTTACTACTTTATTATTGCTGAAACAGACTTAGTTAAACGGGGTAATGCGAGGGAGGATTTAATTATAATACTTAACCCTCTAACGCCGACTGGGTCGAATACGTACCGTTTCAAATACACGCATTTAGACTTAACCCTACAAAAATGTTCGGCGTTAAAGGGTTAAGACGAGAGACGCACACAAAAAAATAGTTTAAATTCACAATTACATTCTAACACGAAAAGACGCCTTCGTAAACGAGAGGCGGGCCGATGAATGCTAATTTTTGGGCATTTGTCTCTCGTCCCGCTTGTTTTCAGGCGTTGTGTTGCCAATTCGTATTTTATAATTTTAATAAACAAACCATCATTTATCGCAAATACATTTGTTAACATCATTATCTCTATTAATTTCTTATAACCAAAACATTCTAATTAAATATAATTTTAATATAAACAAAACATTCTAATTTTTAATTAGACATTACTACACCTAACCTAACCCAACCCAACCTTTGTGATAATGCTGTATATGCATGCCCACTGGTATTTTCCAATACGTGCCTAAAAATTCATGGCTTGGTTAGGTTTAATTAGGTATTAAGTAAACCGAGCATTTGACAAAATGCCTAAAATTTCAGTCAATTTATAAATTGCCTAATTTCACATATTGACTGTAACATATATATCGTGATGCTGTTTAAGTTATACGAGATTTAACTTCTACTCATATATTTGTAATATATTCAATTTAGTGGTGCACCGATTAATCGGTATCGGCACCTGGCATGCCGATATTAGGAAAATACTTGGCATGGCCAATACCGATTAATCGGTGCACCACTAATATTCATTGTACATCTTTTTAAACATGAAAACGTTTATAAACGTGAAAGAGTTCGATTGAAACTGCCTTCGTTTCGATATTCACGCTTAAAGTTGTTAACAGCATGATTTTCATCTCCTCTGTTAAATAGACATTGTCATGTAACAAAAGGGACCTACAACTTAACGGGAAACCCGAATCCTCTACCAAATCAAGGAACACGTAGAAGAAGCATTTTAATCGCCGAAATCTGAAGTCAGGGCAGAGACTGTAACGGTGTAACCCAAGGCCTTCGTATCAATAGACCAGCGTTTTAAGGATACATTTATAAGACTACCTTGGCTGATTGTCCACGCATGAAGCAAATCCGTATCTTCTCTTATTCCTCAACGCGTTAAGGATTTATTTGGGGAAGTTGGTCTTTATTACTTCTCTTGCACTAGTAGGTGAAGAGATTTTGCTGTCTTCGTACTTAATCCTTTATTTCTCTGACGGGTTAGTTTGGAAATATACTCTCGTTACTCCAGAGTTTTGGTCTCATTTAAAAAATACACCCTATTCGCTGCAGGAACCGGCTCTACGTTAGTTTACAGTATATATATGAATTCAATCTAGATCAGAAAGAATGAATGACACTAGGTTAGCTCAGAAAACCATCATCCAACAAACTCTAGGTCAATCAAGGAACCTATTCTACACCGCAAATTATTTGTATTTTATTTTTTATCTTATTTTTATTAAATTAAGGACGGGGGAGTAAGGGCGACCTATACAAAAGCGTCCCTTGTCAAGGTACAGAGTAAAGAAATTGAAAATTAAATATTGCTTTTGAATGCAGGTATAATGCAAGTTGGTGGAAATGCACTCTGAGGAAGTGATTCCACAGAGTGCATGTGGGTGGTATGAAAGAGTTTACGTAAAGGGATGTTTCGCAGTGTGTTATTTGTACTGAAAAAGCATAATAAAGGCGTAATAAAAGGGTCCTTAAACTAAATTTTAATACTCATACTATGACTTAATTTCAGAGGCTTTTGCCGTCCTTTAAACAAAGCAAAATAATCCTTGTGCCTTAATCTGCAACCACTTAAGGTATTATAATTATCTGCCCTCTGGAAGGGAAGAAAAGGACTCGTCAAATTAAGGTACAGTAATTACCATACCTTTCAATACAAGGGCATTTTCTTACGCCTCAACTAAGATAAAAAATGACTCAATAGTTTGACTTTAATTAAGGCAGATCATTCCCGTTTGAATCACTGAAATTAGGAATTGTAAAGTTATTGATTATATATTCTATATTTTGTTTTATATATACAGTATATACATATACCTTACCTTACCTTATGAACCTTATGTTGTTTCGTGCGTTGGTCTCTCTTCACACGGAGGTCAAGCTGGTGGCCCCGCCTCTAGGTCTGGCCTGGTGGAGGAGCGAGTTGCTTTCTTGCGCTCTCCACCGTACATAGCCAGGCACGCCCGGCTCATCTGGTACTGTCCTGAGCCAGGCATCCAGTCTTTTCTTGAAGACTTCAACTTTGACCCCCGTTACGTTTCTGAGGTCCTTAGGAAGCTGGTTGAAAAGTCTTGGCCCCCTGACAACCAAGCTATTTTCCTTCAGGGTTGAGGAGGTCCCTTGTCGTGCCTTTAATTTGGGAACACTACACATTCTGCCTTTCCTATTTTCCAGTGTTGTTTGAATGGTAATTGGGTTTAGTTTTAGGTTTGGTACCAGTTTTTCGATCATTTTCCATATGTAGATTATGATGTACCTCTCTCTTCTTCTTTCCAGTGAGTACAGATTTAGTTTACGTAGTCTTTCCCAGTAGTTGAGTTCTTTGCAGCCATCAATCTTGGCTGTGAAATGCCTTTGCGTTTCTTCTAGTTTATTAGTTTCTTCCTTTTTATATGGGGACGTCAAAACTGAGCAGTATTCAAGTTTTGGTATAATCAGTGTTTTTAGCAGGGGAATCATTACTGTCCTGTCCCTTCTCTTGAACGTTCTTAGAACCTGTCCGGCGACTCTTTTTGCTTTATTTATCGCTATCTGATTTTGTGTTTCGAATTTCGCATCATCTGTCATTATTATCCCGAGATCAATCGCTTTCATGCTTCTCTGAATTTCCTGTCTATCTGGAGCATAATATGCAGTCTGTTTAAGTTCTTCTTTTCTACCATATCTCAAGAGCTGAAATTTCTCGGCGTTGAATGACATGTTGTCTTCTGACCATTTGTATATTTTGTTCGTGTCCCTCTGCAAGGCCTCCACGTCATGTACATCGCTGATTTTTCTGCTGATCTTTGTATCGTCTGCAAAGGATGTTACTATACTATTGCTGTTTACTCCGCTGTCTATGTCTGTTAGCATGATAATGAACAGGAGTGGGGCCAGTACTGTCCCTTGTGGTACTGAGCTGCGTACTTCCGATTCTGATGATGATATACCTTGAATTTTGACGACCTGCAGACGATCACTAAGGAAGTTGTAGATCCATTTTCCCACTTTGCCTGTTATTCCCATGTCTTTAATTTTATGTCTATTATACCATGGTCACATTTATCGAAAGCTTTAGCAAAATCTGTGTATATAACATCGTAGTTGTCATTGCCTTCCAATGCATCTAGGATATTGTTGTAGTGCTCTATTAGTTGTGATAGGCATGATCTACCTGATCGGAATCCATGCTGATTTTCGTTGAATCTTTCCCGTGTCTCCAGGAAATCATAAATTTTCTCTCTAACTATTCTTTCAAATACTTTGGTGAGGTGGGACGTCAATGACACTGGTCTATAGTTCTTTGCTTGAGATCTGTCCCCTCCTTTATATATAGGGACAATGTTTGCTCTTTTCAAGATGCTCGGTATTTCCCCAGTGTCTAGGGATCTTCTCCATATCCAGTATAAAGGTGTAGCTATTTCATTTTTACAGTTTTTAATCAATAATGCGTTCCAATTGTCCGGACCTGCAGCTGAATGTAGTTTCATTTGTCCTATAGCTCTCGCTACATCTTCTGGTGTAAACAAAGTCTGTTATATACTCTCCTTGCAATTCCTCTTCAAAGAATGCATTTATGTCAGGTATCGCTTTGTCACTTTTTGGGGTACTGAAAACTGATTCATATTGAGCTCTCAATGTATCAGATATTTCTTTTGGATCGTCGGTTAGTTCATTATTTCCCGTCCTTAAGGGCCCAATAGCGGCGCGCGTTTTTGTTTTCCTTTTTGCATAGCTATAGAAGTATTTTGGATTTTCCTTTATTGCTTCTACCGCCTTTTCCTCTTCCCTCTCTGTATGGTCCTTAATCAGGGCTTGTATTTCCCTATCGATACCCTCCAGTTTTTCTTTTATTGCTTTCCTGTCATTATCTCCGCAGTTTCCTAACTTCGCCTCCACTCTCTTTCTTTTGCGGAATAGTCTTCTCTTTTGCCTTCTAGCCAGCTCCTCTTTCCTTTTGGCTGTGATTTCGGAGCATATTTTTCTAAAATTCTCAGCGTTTTTTCCTCCAAGGTTGTTAGCATTTCTTCAGTTGTTTTATTCTCGAAAATTGTTCTCCATTCTATTTGGGCCATGTGCGATCTGATTGCTTCCCAATTTATAGTCTTCGAGTTTAAGTTAAAGGCCCCGAATTTACTTCTTTCCACAATATGTGTATTGTCTTCTAATGCTGCCGTCATATTTGTTGATATCTCGATTAAGTTGTGGTCTGAGATAATGGTTGGGGTTATTTTTATATCAGCAATCAAGTTCGTGTTATTCGTGAATACCAGATCCAGGCAGTTATTTTTTCTGGTATTTTCTGTTATCTCCTGTGTCAGCATAAACTCGTTTGTGAGAGCCATCAACATTTTTGCTTGTTCCTGATCTTCTCTTGTGCCCCCCTTGTCCTGGTGAATATATATATTCCTATTCACCTTTTTGTATTTTATAAATGGGAAGTTAAAGTCTCCGCAGATCATTATATTGGGGGATGGAGGGTTTATGGCCTTTATTAGCTTTCTAATGTCATCAATGGCCTCCGAGAATTTTTCGGTTGGGGTGCTTGGAGGTCTATAGATGACTATTACTATCAAGTTTAGTTTTTCTATTTTCACTGCTAGGAGTTCCACATAGCTGTTTGATTTACTTATTATCGTCTCTGTCATATGACCTTCCTGTACATATATAGCACAGCCACCTTTCCGTCTCGTCGTTCTATCCGCTCTTAGTAAGTTGAAGCCCTCTATATTTATCTCTTTCTTATCAATACAATGTTCGCAGTTTTCACAATTTCCTTGGCAATCTTTAAGATGAGTTTCTGTGAGGCATGCGATGTCCGCCCTTGTTTCGTCCATAAATCCTTTCAGGTACGAAACCTTATTGAGTGATTGGTTTGGTCTTATTCCTTGAATATTAGCCAGGACAATTTTTATGTTCTCTGTTTTTCGTTGCCCCTTGTGCATTTCAAGTTCGTTTTCCTTCGATATCGCTTGATTCGTTGCTCTATGATCCTCCGAAAGAGATCCGTTTCCTCCTACTTGTATTGGTAGCTTCTTGCCCGGTAGCGATTTGGCTCGGGGGTTTCCAGCTGTGTCAACTGCATGTGGATGACATTTAGCATTCGTAAGGTGTCTGAGATGTTGAAAAAATTTTCTTGTTCGCTTATTGTGTTCCTATTGTTGTTCCTATTGTTATTTTTATTCCTATTGTCATTTAAACTTTTTCCTTTGTTCGTTGAGTCCGTCGGGAGATGTTGATAGTAGCATTTATTCCCGAATTTGCAGGTTCCATATTTTGCGTAAGTTCTGCAAATGTCCGGGTGGTAGAATTTACATCCGTCTCCAAATTTACAATGACCATTATTATAGAAGAAATTGCATATTGGGGGATGTTCATATATACATTGTCCTCTTTTAAATCTGCAATTATCTTTTATATAATACCTGCATATAATTCCTTCCCCATATTTACTCTTGGCTTTTGTTTTTTGCTCCTTATTGGGGGACAGTTTTACTTCGTTTACTTGACTGCCCTCTTGTCTTGTCCTATTTGTGCTATTTGTGCTAGTTGTGTTTGTGTCCTTCGTTGCCCTTATGCTGTGTGTTGTCTTTACACTCTTTGTCGCCTGTGTGTTTTCGGCCTCGTTTTGTGACGGTATTTGAATTTTTCTATTTCGCCTTTCTCCGTTTCTTCCGTTTTCCACTGTTCTTTGTTTCCACTTTCCTCTTTCATTCTCTTCTCGTAGTCTCTTTCTGCTTTAAATACCGTAAAAGAGTTTAATTCGGTCAAGCAGTTCTCGCAGAAATTTTATCCATTAAACTGCTTTGCATTTTATATATATATATATATATATATATATATATATATTATTATAGACTACTGAATATGCACACTGAATATATATATATATATATATATATATATATATATATATATATCGTTTACGTCGAATATTATAAAACAGTATAGAATCGCGCATAAGATGAATACATTATAAAACAATAGTTTTGCCAAAGGGATCATCAGTCAGTGAATCCATTAAGCGACGAGTGCATCATTTCTTCGTTGAATTCAACAATAAAAGACCGAGAATTTTCTGTATAAAAAGTAATATGAAAGGAAGAAGTTGTGTGAAATAGGTAAAAAGCTCAAAGAAAGTTCTGGTGATGTGTCACGTGCACAACAGCGAACAGATTGGCTTAAGACGGTATAAAGGAAATAGAACATAATTTCAGAGTAATTACCGCTGAGGCCAAAAACTGAGTTCCAAGGAAATAACTATCGCTAATTTCTTTTAAAAACTTTTAGCGATAATCAAATAATTAGTTCTATTTGAAAAGTGTATTACTTTTAAAATGAAAACATATCCACAGTTTCAGTAAATGATCTGATCAACATATATATATATATATATGAATACACGTATGAAATTCTTTGATCCTCGAAGATTCGATCTGGGCAGAAAGTGGCTCCATCTACTCTCCCTGCGTGGAATTCCTCTTCCTTATTCCCTCACCTCATTTTTCCTCTTCTGAGACACATGGTTTGCCCTTAGATCCTCAGCATGTACTCAGCAGGCCTCAGAATCCTCAAAGGTGCCTCGAAATCACCTCCTGAGACCACTCCTGCCTCTGACACTCTAAGATTGGGTCTTCGTCGCCAGCTGGGATGAGGTGCTAATTGCTTTTTTACTCGCGTCTTCGGGATTTGTTTTCGCGGCTTTGGTGATACCTAAATGGCGCAGTGCCCGCAACGCTCTCTGGTGACGGGGAGAGAAAGTGACAGGCCAATTAAGTCCTCTGTCTTTCTTTTATTTTATTTTCATCCATTGAATGGTATTACAATACTATAGAAGTAAATATTATGTAATTAGTATATTTATTATTACATTATATTATATAAGGACCGAATAATATATAAAAAATAAATTATCTTCTAACGCAATGAGGAAAGAATGCGAGAGAATGTCAGCTTTATGTTCGGAGTAACGGTCAATTATCAAACAGGATCTTCTCTAAACCAAAACGAAGGAAGTACAGATCATTAGAAAGATATAACTCACACATGGTCACTCGAAAAAAAACAAACGCACACACAATAATTAGATGAAGAACTTAAAGATGCTCTCTCTCTCTCTCTCTCTCTCTCTCTCTCTCTTTCTTTCTTTCACACACACACACACACACACACACACACACACACATTTAAGGTTTTAAGACTGAGGTTTAAGAATTGCCGTTTGGTTTCTTCTTTTCGACTTAATTGGTACATTTGGTTTCGAACAAGTGACCAGAACTGAGAAAACATCAAACTAAACTTCTGTTCTGGGGCAGTTGTTGACCATGTTGTCTTATTCAAATTCTGCCGCTGAGGTAATAACTGAGTGAGTCATCTTGTAATAAAATATTTACATCAGCAAAATCATACGTAAATTTTATTTTAACCTATTAAAAACGTGGTAGACAGGAAATGTGTTGTATTAATTAATTTGTTCTCTTTCATTTAATATATAGGGCATATATATATATATATATATATATATATATATATATATATATATATATATATATATATATATATATATATATATATATATATATATATATATAAAGGGTGATCCAGAGAAATGGGACCCAAAAGAAACCCCTGTAACTCTTAAAGTATAAGTCCTTTTATAAAATCATACGCATCATTCGAAAGAGGATAGTTACAAGTTTGTACAGGATTGTATAGGTTTTGACAATACAAGACAAGATAAGATACAAAACAAAATAAAAGTGTTAGTTAAAACTAACCCTTCAAGATGACTGCATGGACTGTGGAACAGCTGCGTTTCATAACTGAGCAATATTATGAGCATGGAAGAAGTGTAGTTTCAGCTCAAAGATCTTTCAAGACAAATTTTCAGATGTCAAAATCACCTTCTAAGAAAGTAATCCGTCGGTGTGTCAGAAATTTTTCCCTAACTGGCAGCATTGGAAAAGAAAACCAACTGGAAGAGTGCGCACAGCAAGGATAGACGAGATCATTAACAGAAGTCATGAAATTGTACAGGATAATCCTAACATAAGCATCAGACGTGCTTCTCAGCTGTTAGGAGTTGGATATGGAACAACACCCGTATATTCAAACGAAATTTAATGCTCTTTCCATATAAAATTCAAACAGTCAAACATAAACGACGATGGAGATTTCGCACGAAGACGACAATTCTGTCAATGGATCCACAGAAGGTAAATGACACCACCAATTTCTAGCAACTTTGATTATGTCAGACGAAGCCCATTTTCACTTGAATGGAACTGTAAACAAACAAAATTGTCGTTTCTGGGCAACAGAAAATCCATTGAATATTACCGAAGTCCCGTTGCATAGTCAGCGTGTAACTGTTTTGGTGTGGTCTTACTGCATCTCAGATCATAGGGCCGTACTTTTTCGAGGATTCCACCGGAAACACGGTCACTGTAAATGGTGATCGCTACGAAAAATGTTGACCGATTTCCTTATTCCTAAATTAAGAGATCTTTGTCTAGAAAACCACTGGTTCCAACAAGACGAGCTACCTGCCATACCACGAGGAACTGCATGGCAGTTTTGCGTCAAACGTTTCCAGGCGAGTAATCTCAAGATTTGGAGACGGCTCGCAAGGTCTCCGGATTTTTCTCCCTTAGATTATTATCTCTGGGGATATTTAAAGAGTAGGGTCTACAGAAATAACCCAACGACCTTGCAAGAATTGAAGGCCGCCATCACAAATGAGATACAGCCATACCACCGCACACTCTTGCAAAAGTGATGCAGAACTTACAAGCGAGAACACTGGAATGCTTGGCAACTAATGGAGCACATTTGAAAGAAGTCATTTTAAAAAATAAATATTTCATAATAAACTTGTAAACTCTACTCTTTCGAATGATATATAGTTTTTATGAAAGGAATTAAATATTAAGAATATTTGGCTTTTTTTATGGGTCCCATTATCTGGATCACCCAGTATATATATATATATATATATATATATGTACATACAGGACCGTGCATGGAACAAGGAACTCTTCTGGAAAATTAAATCCACTATAGTCCGAATAAGTTCCGAAGAGTTCCTTGTTCCATGCACGGTCTGTGTGTAGCATAAAAAACCTCAGGGGACCATTCTGAGTTCAATCCCATATATATATATATATATATATATATATACAGGGTGTTTCAGGAGGAAAGGTCAATACTTCGGGAGATGATAGTATCGGTCATTGTGAGAAAAAGTTCATATGAACATGTGTCTAATTCTGAATGGTTACGGAGATAGAGCTGTTTGAATCTACAAATACAAAAGCATTGTTCATGTAATCAAGAAAGAGAAACCAATTACTGTTTCTAACATTTAATGTTTAAACATTGACATTTTGAATGGTATCAGATACAGAAATGACAAATTTGTTACAGTTTGCAATAACGTTTTCGAAAAATCCCACCGTCAACCTCAATGCACTTTGCAACTCGTGTGCAAAGATCGCGTGTTGTTCGTCTGAGTTGATCTTGACGTTCCTTTATGCGGGCAGCAGTATCCAAAATGCGGCGCGAGCAATTCGTCTCGTGTATCCACCTTTATTTTGTAAACTTGACTTTTCATCCACCCCCACAAACAATAATCTAACTGAGAGAGTCTGGAGACCTTGGTGGCCATTGAATGGGACCACCGCGGCCGATCCATCGATTAGGAAAGTTTGATGTAGGTATTGCATCACCAGACGGGTAGAATGTGGAGGAGCTCCGTCATGCTGAAAGTACATACCAGCGCGTGTAGCCAAAGGAACATCCTCCATAGTCCTGGCAATTCATTTTGCAGAAATTCTAGGTAACTTTGTCCTGTAAGACGATTCTCTAAAGTAACAGGGCCAATCACTGATCATCGATGATACCAACAACCACACATTGGCAGAGAAGCGATGTTGAAAATTGTTTCCACAGTGGCATTTGGATTTTCGTCTGACCACCGATGAGAGTTACGAGTGTTGTTGATACCGTCCACGGGTGAAAGTAGCTTCATCGGTGAAGAGTATTAATCGACAATCAGCGATATCATTTACCCAATGACAAAATTCCAGTCGCATGGCAGCGTCTCCTGGTTGAAGGTGTTGTACACGCTGTACATGATATGGATGCAAGCCTTCCTCACGTAATGTTCGCCATACTCTTGTATGTGGTACACCGAGACGTGTATAAATTCTTCGTGAGCTAGTAGTAGGACTACGCTCTACCAACTGAAGAATGTTTTCCACTTCATCCACATCTTGTTGACCTTCACGTTCAGATGAAATATGAGCGCTGGGAAGTGTACCAATCTCACGCAATGTATTGAAGACCCTGGTAAACACTCTTCGATCCGGAATTCTGCGGTTCGGAAACCGTCGACGGTATTCTGCAACAGCAGCTGTTGCACTTCCATCGCAAAACCGTAGACATACACCATATCTGCATATTCGGCATGTGTGAAGGTGTGTGGCATTCTTAACACTGCTTCAAACACCAAACAATGTCACTCACAACAGTCAGCTGTCGATTGGCTTATGTTACATGCTTACATTACAGCTTACATGGTTCAAGGTTATAGGGGAAGGAAGGGGGTGGAAGAGCTGCGCGCGCATCAGGTTCAAGCAGCTCTATCTCCGTAACCATTCAGAATCAGACATATGTTCATATGAACTTTTTCTCACAATGACCGATATTATCACCTCCCGAAATATTGACCTTTCCTCCTGAAACACCCTGTATATATATATATATATATATATATATATATATATATATATATATATATATATATATATATATATATATATATATACAGGGTGGGCCGTAAGTTTCCATACATAGGAAAATTTGATCAGCAGTTTCCGGATGCTTGGATTGGTCGGCGTGGTCCTGTGGAGTGGCCTCCCAGATCCCCAGATCTCACCCCCCTTGATTTCTATCTTTGGGGGCACTTGAAGGCCATGGTGTATCAGGAAAAGATACGAGACATAAATCATCTAAAGGAACGTATCACCAACGCCATTACAAGCATAACGTCAACTGTGCTAATGCGTGTTCATCAACAGTGGGGAACACGTATTGAAATGTGTTTTCAAAACAATGGCAACCATGTAGAGCATATTATATAAATAAAAATGGTTGTCCATAACAAAATGTTTATTTTTCCTATGTATGGAAACTTACGGCCCACCCTGTATATATATAATCAGAAGTGTTCATGGGTCAGCAAAAGCAACGGAAAATAACAAAATTTGCTACAAACGAGGCTGAAAATATATTAAGGTAGCCGGTAGTAAGTGTCTGTAATTGGGATCGAGGCTGCAGTATTAGAGTCAATATTTGCAAAGAAGTTGTTTAATAAGTTGGCTGTGTCTTTGGGGGTCACTGTAAAAAATTTCGTCTTGTGTGAGGGAGGACAAAGGATTTGTTTTAACCTTCTTTGTGTTAATTGAATTAACTCTTTGAGAGTGTTCCATAACCATTTTAGATTGAATTTTTGTTCATCGATTTTTAACAATAATGATCTGCTTTTTTTTATAATAACTTTATTAAGTCTGTTACGATAATTTTTGCATGTCTGTTCTGTAACAATATCAGTTTTCCATGGTGTAAAGCGTGTGTTTGCGTTTAATACTCACAATGAGTGCTGGTGTGATCCATTGGTTGTTGTATTTAGTTTTAGATATTACTTTTGATTTAAGAGAAAAGTTTATGTTGAATATATCCATATATCCATTAGTGTGTCTGAGAATGCTTGAAGTTTTGTTCGAATGTCATTGTTACTTTCGGTTATTCTTGTCCAGTCGAAAGCTATTATTTCTCAGGAACTTTAATTTGTCATTATCGCTGTAAGAACTATAGTCAACTCTTATGGTTTCTTTTATAGAGAAATGGGTGTTTAGCATGGTCTACGTAGGCAAGTGATCTGTGATATTTCATGTAATTATACCTCAAATGCAGTCAAACGGGGACCGCACCCAGATCTGATGTAGCAGAATCGAACTTCTAATGTCATTATGAAATCTAGTTGGCTTTCTAATAACTAATTTAAAACCACTTGCAGACATATATCACCCATTCAGAGAACAATCACCCCATCAAATACACCATCGTTATAACACCAGACTTCCCAAGGATTTTATACACAAACCTAACTATACAATAGAAACTGCAGGAAGTGCACTCTCTGTCAGAGGAGCAGATTTATGGAATGCAATTCCATTGCATATCAGGCAGGCTTTATCACTAAATGTATTTCGGAAATCACTATAAAGGCACTTCATTAGCTCCTACTGATGTATAAGTTCAATCTGCCATCTTTACGACAGTAATCAATTTTGTAATCAATTACTTAAAGTATGCTAATTTCATTAAACACCTTTAATTTCGTGATCTATTCTTTTCTTTATTTTTTATTAAGCATCATTTATTTTCTACTAAATATACATTAAATCGTTTTTCATTTAAAATTATGTAACATTTCGTAAACTTTATATTATATTTACTATTGTTATTGCTGTTATTATTATTTTTTGTTGTCACTGTTACTATTACTTGTCATTTTCACTATTTTCTATAACATTTTCTCCTCAATATACAATAAATCATTTAATTTAAAATCATGTAACATTTTATAAACTTTATATTGTATTTATTATTATTATTGCTATTATTATTTTTTGTTGTTGTCACTATTACTATTACTTGCCACTTTCATTATTTTTATGTAATAAATAAACTAAATGCCTTTAATTTTGCCTAAAATGCCTCCATGCTTCCATGGGCATATTCAGATAAGAGTACTGTAAATGTCATAACAAATATTAAAAAATTGTAAAATTCTGTCACTTGTATTCTTTTCTGAATAAAGTTTGAATTTGAATTTGAAGGTAATTGATAACCAAACATTTTATTGTGCGGAGACTTCAACTTTCCTTTAATTACAGGGGAGAGGAGAAAGGATGTACATCAAAGGAAGACCTAATTCAAGGATAGTTGCTGTTCAAACTTATAAAGAAATACACCCTTACTCATAAGTTAGAGACGATACGATCTAATTATAAAAAATAACGGCAACATGATAATTAATGTACATATTAGCCAAACAAAAACTTTTGACCATAACCTAATGGGAATGGAAATGAAATTACACGAGAAAAAGAAGCATAAAATGTTATAATGTTATAATGTTATAATGTTTCAGACCAACAAAGACCCTAGGATCCACTCATGGCTGGTCTACCTAACTGTGTTCGTAATCGTGTATTGTGTATGTCCTCCGTGGTGGCGGAGGGGACCTACAATTTTACGTGGGTTCCGAACCACAAGAACATAAGAAATTTATGTAAAAACTGCCGGTAAATTGGCAACAACCAATTTTTACGAAACTAAATATTTATCAATTTAAAACTAATTAATTATCGATTTAAAACTAAAGATAGAATCTCTCGATCCAGAGGATCAAGTCATAATAGACTACTATCCACAAATATGTACAATCTATATCTATTTATAACGGACATGCAAATATATCAGATCCAAAGAATCCAGTCAATTTCATTACGGTATCCATCAAGTCACGGTCCATATCGATTGCGGACCAAGTCAAAATTTACAACCATATACATTACACTTAGGAGGAAAAGTGTAGGTGTGGCTGTAAAGACTGTACAGTAATGTAGAAATGTGTGTGCACCCATTTTGGGTCTCCCATTTAAAGGTGTTTGTGGGGCAAGTGAAGATCATGAGTTTTTCAATACCTCACAGTACTATGGGGGGCACCGCTCGGCAGAGGAATCTCTTTAAATAGGGTGTGTAAGGACAGAGAGTATCCCCTAACCCAAGACGCTGCCTCCCTATATCCCACAACACTTGCGATGAGCTGTGGGATCTATCCCCACAAAGCCTTAATTTTACTACCTTAAACTATACCCTTTCTATCAACATATGCGTCTAATCGATTTTTAAACATGTTTATAGACGTGCTACTAATTACTTCTACCGGCAAACTATTCCAGCTATTTACTATTCTATGCTTAAAAAAGTTTTTCGCAACTGCTGTCTCGAACCTTCTACTTGTTAACTTACACCCGTTATTTCTAGTCCTATTATATTGAGATATTTCGAAAAAGCTATCTCTATCTACGTTATCAAACCCATTCATAATTTTGAAAACCTGGATTAGATCACCCCTTAACCTCCTAGTCTTGAGTGTTGTCAATTTTAACTCCTTAAGCCTATTCTCGTACGACTTTGACCTAAGCGCCGGAATCATCTTAGTTGCCCGTCTTTGAACTCTCTCGATTTTGTCTATATCTTTGCGCATATACGGATTCCAAAATTGGACCGCGTACTCCAAATGGGGTCTAACTAATGATTTATAAAGTGGAACTATAATATCGCGCGATTTGTACTCAAAATTTCGAGCTATAAAACCTAACACTTTGTCGCCTTATTGACCGCTGCTGTACTTTGTTTCGCTACTTTTAAATCACCAGTGACTATAACTCCTAAATCTTTTTCCTGCTCTACGCTTGTTAAATCTTTCCCTGACATACTATACGCAAAATTACCGTTACGCGAACCTATGTGCAAAATTTTGCACTTATCAACATTAAATCTCATTTGCCATGTGACTGACCAATCAACGATTTTATTCAGATCTTCCTGAATTTTACCTCTATCTTCGTCATTAATCGCCCTACCACCCAGCTTCGTGTCATCCGCAAACTTTGAAACTGTACTGACTAGGCCGACATCTAAGTCGTTAATATATATAAGAAAAAGCAAGGGGCCCAAAACAGAACCCTGAGGAACGCCACTCGCTATATTAGCCCAACACGACTCCGCTCCATCAACGACCACCCTCTGTTTCCTGCCTCGCAACCACTCTTCTAGCCAATTTATTACTACACCCCTGATTCCATGAGCCTTAGTTTTTTCAGTGAGTCTTTTGTGCGACAGAATAGCTATTAAACAAGTGACAGTTACAGTAAGTAAGGTAACACACAAATTACATCTCCAAACCAAGTCAGAGATCTAGGAATAAAATGCCAATAAATGCGTAGTCCGTAGAAAATAGACATGAAGAATTAAAATTGCCAAAGAAAAAATTAATGGAAATTATATGGAGTTTTTCTTATAGCAGAACGAACATCATGTTCAAATAATGGAGGAATTTGGTTCTACCATTAACTGAATACTGCTGTGTTTTCAGGGGTCCTCTCAGGAAACGAGAATGCCGTATACATACAGAAGTACTACAAAGAACCTTTACTGTCTAAAATTAATTTTCATATGAAGATTACTTGGTCACGCTTGAAACCTCTGAAATGACATATTTGAAAAATCAGTTCCTAAATGTAAAACTTAATAAAACAACGCTGGCATGTTCGTCGAGGAATGATGTGCATCAACCCTATAAGGGAAAAAGACAAGAGCTCTGATAGTGAAGATGAACACTTAGCATACAAGGCCAAAACTGTTTAATATACTACCGAAGTGATTGCGTAAGCTACAAAATATTTAGTTAATGGCATTCACAAATTCCTAAACCAGTTTTCTTCCCAGCCATGTGTGCATGGCAGGTTACGAGGACGAGTATAGAAAGCAAATCTCTCCTTCATCAAATGAAGAGACTGCAGAAACCGATAACAAACCGATCCTGAATATTTGTTCGAAAAGAACAAGAGTAACAAAACTAAAATGAAAAGTGTATATATATATATATATATAACCTTGGTCTCTTCCGGACGAATTGTTCATTCTGACGAAGGTCAAGCTCGTCACTCCACCTTAGACCTACAGTTTAACGTGAAATCCGAACCACGCCCGACCAGCAGCCCATCGTCTTAACCATTAGGTTACTCAGGGTACCCATTTATCTACTAACCATATTTTTTTATTGGGTGAAAAGATGAACAGCTGGGTTTTGCTGCGCGCCTCCTGCTGTCAACGGGTCTCGATCCTGGGACCGATAGATTCGTAGTCAGCGACGCTAACCACTACACCACCGAGGCGCATCGATATATATATATATATATATATATATATCCCCCTCCCTTTTTCATAAATAAATTTGCAAAACTAATCAATCTTGAAATCGCAAAACCGTTAATCATTAAACTAAAAGTTGAAGTCACCTGTGGAAAACTATTAGAAACTATGTCTTACACGAGAAATAACGTAATTAACCTCGAAATTAATTATAAAGAGGAAGGAATGATATGATATACTGTACTATATATATATATATATATATATATATATATATATATATATATATATATATATATATATACAGTATGCCACGCGAAGAAAAAGTTTTGAAATTAAAGTTTAAATTTCAGTGATGATTTTACGAGTGAAAATTTAGATTAAAAAGATTACCCAAAGGTAGAAATTTGTTCTTGAGTAAGCTTAAATACATTAAAAATATAATGAAATGAAGTGGTATAAAGCTTCATTGCTGTTATAAAATGCCCATCGAAGTAATCATCGAAATTAAAAGAATGTGATTTATTTTGTTTCATTCATTTGGTAACTCGGAAGATAATCTGACTTTTGTTGAACGCAAAAGGATATGATACGTATCAACAATGTTGAAAAGAAACTCATTCAGAATACCTCTGTGAATTTCTCCTAGTTGGGATGTATTATTAATTATTTCACGTACCTTACTATGAAATTCACCTCAGAAATTGATGATAAGGAAACACGCGAGTCAATGAAATACCAGGAGTACTTACGTTTCGCACCTAATCAATCTTTAGGGGTTCATTTTCTTGTGAAGTTTCCGAGATTGGATGTGAAACGACGCTACTCTTTCTTGATATGTTATTATCCCACGAGTTCCAGGCATTATAAAGTTTACGATACCGCGGAAGAAGGTGCTTAATCTCTCCTAAATAGAATCTGTGATGGAGACGCTGAGAATATTGTGAAGAAAACGATCAGAAGAGAACAAAAATTTTTAAACGAGATTCGAAGCAAACGATATACGAAGGAAAACCCAAGAATTAATGACTCATAATGAAACAATGAAGTAAAGTAAAGAACTGGAATTTCGAGGGAGAATCATCGAGGTCTTGAAATATAAACGTTTTCCAACGCGTTTTTTAGTGAACAGTATATAAAACGTCACTAAATACACTTATACTACACACAAGATAATATTTAAATTTCGCTCAAGGATAAATTGAACATTCGATAGTTTGTTTCTTTCTCTAATTCACTCTATGGAGTTGTCTGTATAATCTCAGCTGTGAAACAGAGAAAGTCTCGAACCATGATCTGAAGCGATTCATGCGGAGAGAACAGATATTTAAATCCCTACGGTTATGCTCTTATTTTAATTCTTTTTTTCTTGAGGGATAGCAGCCGGCGTCTTGGTCAATTTCAGACCCTATGCCAGAAAACCAATGAACCATCGCGTCAGTCGGGACAGTTGGTCAGGTCAGAGGAGGAGGATCGTTAAAGAGATGAAAAACAGTTGTCATCCGACACATTCAGGATCGTGTGACACACTCAATCAGGCAACGTTTTATTTCAAGTTAATGTTACAACAACCAAACACATATATGGTTAACTACTTGGCAAACATTCTCAATGGTTAATTTAACCATGCAGTGATTATACACTAACCATGCTTATTCCGGTAACCAACTTAAATAGTTAATGCAATCGTAGAAAACACTGTTGGATAAACCCTTTAGATGAGCTGTTAAATAACTTAATACATTTGGATGTTACAGGCAAATGTTTTTCTCTGTGTAGGTATAGGAAATATTTACAGGCCTAAATAGGAAACAGCACATTTAAACATAATTGTGTAGTATCTTCAATAAACAAAAAATCATCGTTAGTTCTGTATACAGTTTTATTCCTAGATATCATTTCAAGGATTACAGTTCATCAAATACAGGACTCGTAGTCCATAAATAGGATAAGATTTGTGCGAGTATATATAATAAAAGCCACATGCTGTTCTGTATATAATATATGATGCAGAATGAAATTCACTCGTGAAAGAATTCATGTCGTAAGATTACATATAATCTACATGTTCATATATATATATATATATATATATACATATATATATATATATACACACAATCCACTTTACGAAACACACACACACACACACACACACACACACACACACACACACACACGCACGCATATATATATATATATATATATATATATATATATATATATATATATATTAGGGATGCAACAAATACTAAACTAAAATTCATCGAATATCAAATATTTGTTTTATTTGGGTTATTAGGCGTCAGTGTATAAAAGTGAAACCTTTATCAGTTTAACAGTATATAGAATTAATAGTAAATGTGAGCAAAAGCACTGTTTAGTCACCAAAAATCTACCAGGTTCCCATACTCATGAAAACATTGCAACTGCATTGACTTCTATATTGCAAGAATGGTCAATAGAGAGCGATCGTGTGCATGCAGTTGTGCACGACAATAGCCGTAATATTACTAAAGCCGTTCGCGTTCTCAAAATGACTTCTGTTGCATGTGCAAATCGTACTTTAGTACTTGCAGTTAATGAAGCCCTTCTTAGCAAGAAGTCTGTTTCAGATATATGTGCAGTTGCGCGCCCAATCTGTTCGCATTTTATTTATTCATCTCTAGCCTGTGACGCACTTAAGGAACTCCAGAAGCAACGTAATTTGCCCGAAAACAAACTTATAAGAGACGTTATCACCTGATGGAACTCTACATTCTATATGCTACAGCGACTTCTTCAACAAAAAACTGCAGTTGTTGCATACGCCTTGGACTATGACATACCAATCCTCAATAACCATCAGTGGACTCTAATTCAGCGTTTTGTAAATCTTTTCAGCCCGTGCGAAAATTAACAAACGACTTTTCCTCTAATTCTTCTTGTCTTTCCATAGTGTCTCCCGCTGTAACAGGTCTCGTGGTATTTATGCGTAACATAAATGATGATGCAGGTATCCATACTATAAAAAACGATTTAATAGAAAATTTACAGAATCGTTTCAAGCAGTGGAAGACAGACATTACTTGCATGATTGCTCGGGTTTTAGTCCTCGTTTCAAATTTGCTTGCACTACGGTGCCTGAGTTCATAAGAAATAAGATAATCACTATGTCTGTGTCACCTAATGCAACACATAATATAACTCGTGGTAATGAAGCAACTGCTTTTGTTTCACGAGAAAATCAAAAAATTTCGTAAAAGAAGCCTAAAGTTGATTTACGGAGCTACTTCGATGAGGTTGCTGCGTCTTCACAATCAGATGTACCTCCATCTATTAAAAGTAGCCATTCAAAGGAGCCACGAGTCAGTCGCGACACGAACCCTCTTGATTGGTGGCACCATAATAGTGAAAGATTCCCGAAACTATTAGTACTTGCTCGCAAATATCTCACTACGACACCCACAAGCGTAGAAAGTGAACGGCTGTTCAGTTCTGCGAAAAATGTAATTACTGACGCACGTAATTGTTTAGTTCCTGATGCTGCTGAACGACTAATTTTTCTCCACGATAATCTGTTTACCTTAAATTTCAATTATTAGGTTTGATTTTTGCGGTAATTATTATTACTGCTTGTTCATTTGTTATTACTTATTAGTATCACTCTACCAAGTTGGATTTGTTTGTAATTATTCCTTGAAATAAAAATATACATTTTAAGTTCCATTTCCTAAATCACCTTATTTACCCCATAATTATCAAATATTCTGTATTCGGTTAAAAACATATAAAAACTATTCGGCCGAATACCGAATACCAAATTTTTTGCAAGAGACTGTATTGAGCATGCCTTGTTACCACCGAGAATCTCGAGACATCGTGGTTAGCGAACATTTGCGAAGCTGAGCATCTTGGCGGTAATTTATGCAGCAGTCTAAAAGATCTGCTGTAAAGCAAATTTAGAGTTCTTTCGGAACATTTTTTACAATTAACCCAAAGTTGCTGCCCTCAGACATCAGTACGGAACGCATGAAAAATAAAAAATTAAACAGTGTCTTTAGCAACCCTGGTACAGAACCTGAAGTTCCTTATAATCATGTTTGTTCTTGCGCATAAACTTTGATATGGTTTTCTTATGTCTGACTCGTCACTGAAGAAGCTGGTAATAATGTGATCCAGATACTTAAAATAATATTAGCCGAGTGATTGGAGCTTTTGGAATATATATATATATATATACGCCTCGGTAGTGTAGTGGTTAGCGTCGCTGACTACGAATCCATCGGCTCCGGGTTCGAGACCCGACGGCAGCCGGCGCGCAGCAAAACCCAGCTGTTCATCCTTCCACACAATAAAAAGAAAGTGGTTGGTAGATAAATGGGTACCCTAAGTGGCCTAGTGGTTAAGACGCTGGGCTGCTGATGGGGCGTGGTTCGGATTCCACGTTAAACTGTAGGTCTACGGTGGAGTGAAAAGCTTGACCTTCGTCAGAATGAACAATTTGGGCGGAAGCTAACCAACCAAAGGTGTGTGTGTGTGTATATATATATGATGGGGCGTGGTTCGGATTTCACGTTAAACTGTAGGTCTAAGGTGGAGTGAAAAGCTTGACCTTCGTCAGAATAAACAATTCGGGCGGAAGCTAACCAAATCAAACCATATATATATATATATTTCAATATTTCAAATCAGATACAAATTATTAATTTTTTTATGCCCAAAACACCAGCGAGGGTTCGTTTACATTAGTAGATATTGTTTAATTAAAAAATAATCCACGAAAGACATCCTCTAAAATTCTTGGTCGTTTGGCACTCTGAGCGAAGGAATGATTGGCACTTTTATTTTTCCCTCGCCTCGCTGCTTAGAGGTCAACATTCTTCGATAGGTGCCTCCGCCTACAGATAAATTCCGTTTCCCCTCATTTAATGTCTCTTGTTACCCTCAGAGGGAAACTAATATATCTGGGTGACCACCACGGTAACTGAGGTTTCGTCAGGTTCTCTTTCCATTTTCCTAAATTCATTAAACTCACTTCATTTTACAATGTAGAGAAAGAGAGCGAGAGAGAGAGAGAGAGGGCACACACACACCACACACACACACACACACACACACACAGACGTTCAGTCAATCAGTGAGAGAGAAAGGAACAGTAATCATAGAGAGAGAATGAGAGAAAAGCAAATTAGAAACTTTCTTTATATTGAAATTAAAGCGAAATTTTAACAAAACATTTTTTAAAACCATTAATTTAATCCTGATTTAATTCTACATTTTTTTTATTGTCAATACGTACTGCAGATTATATACAGAGTGGTACAAAATCCTTTTGTAGTGACATTACAGCATATCCGTATGTTGTCCTTGTTTTTCAAGCAAAGGGACTTTGTGACCACCCTATACACAACTTTAAAATCGAACACTTATAATTTATAAATTTGAATAAAAGAAAAATACATAATATACGCGTATAAGTATTCCTTTACAATACATATACAATAATTATTTACCATTTGAACTACTGTATTTTTTAAAATCTATATTCAAAGTTAAAAACTGAAAGATTTTTAGCTCAGCATTCTATAGAAATATCTTTTCATTACTGTTGAAGATAGCGGTGATAATACTTTTTAGGATATTATACCACTGTTTAACATTTTTAACAACACGCAGTTATAAAGACGCAGCGCATGTTATGTTCGTCTTTCATTTTCATGTGTGCTTATATTCTTTACAGTATTTTGTACGTAAGAATGAAGCAATATAAATCCAAATTGTTGTGTCGTAAAAGAAGAACTTAAGAATACGTATTATGTATCATTGAATTTATGTGACTAAATGGAAATAATTACGTACATTGACTGTAATTTGCACGGTTAATTTCCTTAATTTGCGTGAATATTATGCGGTGAAATGAAAGTGCTCGGTATAATATTCGTATATATACAATTTCCATTCGGTCAAAATCACATTTACATTTCAGCGGTAGGAAATAAGAATTTCTTCCCTAATTTATATACCTCAGACCTGACTATTTTAACCCTCCGAGGAATGCATGAGGGAAACTCACAATAAACTAGATAATGATAGCCTTGCTTATGACAAGATAGAAGTCATTTAGCGCTTAATTGCAGCCAAAAACAACGTTTATCTCTCCTTTGAGGCTCGGAAGGATCATCAAAGTGGAGTTTTGTACGTCAAAAGTGAAGTTTTTTATACGTCAGAAATGAGTTTTATTCTTCGTAGTCATCGCATATGCGATAATGCTTCGTGACGATGGCTTCCTTCGCGTCAGATTCATCATCACTCCTGATGTTTACGATCTACTCCCTTTAATCCGATGTAAAAATAACCTTTCGTCATCGATAATACAGGCTTCACCCGGACTCGTTTTCGCCCCAATTAACCTCTCTGTTGCGTGAATACGACTCGCGTTATAAATTTCGTTTCGAGAATCCAAGCCTGTATTTTCAAACCTTATTAACCACACTTTCCTATTGTTTTTCACTTATAAATCTTATAATAAATTTGAATTCTATCTGCTTTTTTTTATTCCACGTTTAAGCTTGGTGTCTGTGTTTATATTATATTTTGCTTTGCGCTATCATTACGCCTAATGAGATGAAAGGACTTTAATACTTATGTATGTACAATAATAACTTAATTCAATTTACAAGCAATGAAAATTGATAGGTTTTAAGATATTTTTGGATAATGTTCTCATTAGTTTTTATAGCCTACTGTTATACTTGAAAGATATATGTATTTATGTGTCTATACAGCATATATGTAACGACTAAACATGAAAATATTACGTTTAACGCATATAAAGTATACATATTTATATGTTATTAGCTTGTACTATTTATGTTTATAAGTTCGGGTCCGTGTGTGTATATATATATATATATATATATATATATATATATATATATATATATATATAAAATCAGTATTCATAATTACGCGTCCATCAGATGATTCAAAACTGCAAATATTGTTTTATACTGTACCACTTATATATGCAACCTAAAGTCTTTATATTTTCATAAACTGCATGTCATATTGATGTATATAATTTGTATAATTATAGTAACTAAAATGTATATGTAGATAATAATTTTAACATTTTAACTGTAACAGATTATAAGGATTAACTTACACTGAGTTTTATATATGTTACAGTCAAAGTGTGTAACCAGCCATTTCGCGTAATGGCTGAAACTTTTAGTCGTTTCGCGAAATGGCTGTTTCACTTGGGCATTTCGCGAAATGACTAAAATCCTCAGCCATTACGCGAAATGGCTGAAATTCCACCTTGGTCATTTTTGTGAAATGGCTAAAATGACTTCTGTCATGAATTCATAGAAATAACAAACATAATAAAATTGGAAACCTTTATTTAACTAACTAAATCTGCTAAAACATATACATCCACAGGTCTGTTCAAATAAGTGAGAAACACTCTTCAAATACACATTTGAACATTTGAACACATTTGAATTTGAATTTTCAATGTAGAGGTTTTCAAATACTAACCGGGCCTTCAATGTTATTCCGATGTCCGCCAGTAAAGGCCCGGTTAGGTCAACTGTATGCCCTTGACAATTGGTTAGGTTAAGTCGTGTTATTTTCGTTAAAACTAACGAAAATAACACAACTTACAAGATCATTTGCCCGGTTAGGTCAACTGTATGCCCTTGACAATTGTTTAGGTTAAGACGTGTTATTTTCGTTAAAACTAACGAAAATAACAACTTACAAGATCATTTGCCGGGTTAGGTCAACTGTATGCCCGGTTAGGTCAACTGTATGCCCTTGACAATTGGTTTTAAGACGTGTTATTTCGTTAGTTTTAACGAAAATAACACGACTTAACCTAACCAATTGTCAAGGGCATACAGTTGACCTAACCGGGCCTTCAGTGGCGGACATCGGAATAACATTGAAGGTCCGGTTAGTATTTAAAAACCTCTATATTGAAAATTCAAATTCAAATGTCAAATGTTCAAATGTGTTCAAATGTGTATTTGAAGAGTGTTTCTCGCTTATTTGAACAGACCTGTGGATGTATGTATGTTTTAGCAGATTTAGTTAGTTAAATAAAGGTTTCCAATTTTATTGTGATGTTTGTTATTTCTATGAATTCATGACAAAAGTCATTGTAGCCATTTCACAAAAATGACCAAGGTGGAATTTCAGCCATTTCGCGTAATGGCTAAAGATTTTAGTCATTTCGCGAAATGCCCAAGTGAAACAGCCATTTCGCGAAATGACTAAAAGTTTCAGCCATTATACAAAATGGCTGGTTACACACTTTGACTGTAACATATAACGGGTGTGCTATAAAAAAAGGAGTACATTTTAAAAAGGCTATAAAATCAACATTTGTCATTTAATTTTAATAAAACTTCTACACAATAAAACATATGTATTTATCTATAGGCAAACAAGTTTTCAGACTAAAATATCAAATAATTCAAATTCTATCAACATTTAACGAAAGAGTATGATTTTTCTACTTAACATGCAAAAATTATTAAACCTTTTTAATATTTTTTATAAAAATATTTTTTTACGTAAAATTTACCTGAAATTATTATTGTTCGAAATGCTTTCCTTCCATTTCAATAACTTTTTTTATTCTTGGCCGGAATTCATCTCGTCCTGTAGACTCGCTCTGTAAAAATTTTAAAAAGGTTTAATAATTTTTGCATCTTAAGTAGAAAAATCATACTCTTTCGTTAAATGTTGATAGAATTTGAATTATTTGATATTTTAGTCTGAAAACTTGTTTACCTATAGATAAATACATATGTTTTATTGTGTAGAAGTTTTATTAAAATTAAATGACAAGTGTTGATTTTATAGCCTTTTTAAAATGTACCCTTTTTTTTTATGGCACACCCGTTATATATATATATACACTGTATATATGTTATAATGTTTCAGACCAACAAAGACCCTAGGATCCACTCATGGCTGGTCTACCTAACTGTGTTCGTAATTGTGTATTGTGCATGTCCTCCGTGGTGGCGGAGGACCTACAATTTTACGTGGGTTCCGAACCACAAGAACATAAGAAATTTTTATAGTGAGCACACTAGGGGCCACTTCGGCCCATCGAGGCGGCTCCACTATGTAAAAAAAAATATATATATATATATATATATATATATTATTATATATATATAATATCAATGAAATTTTAGTAGATGACATACAGGCAAAAACGATCTTTTGTTTATGGATGTCAATTGATGGCGTTGTCCTTTGACTAAAGGAAGAAGCACCGATCCACCCGTTGTCAACGTTCAATAGATGGAAAAGAATTCGATGATAGATTATGAAAGACTCCTCCGAGAAATCCTTCCTCAACATCAATTCATTTTCCATCACTGTTTGTTAAGAGATGGGAAAAGATGAGTGACTTTCACAATATTTACGTCAAAATAATTAATGCCAATTTATATATATATATATATATATATATATATATATATATATATATATATATATATATATATAAAATAGAATGTATTGCTACTACCCTGAAGAAATATATCATTAGGAATTATTACAATTACTCTCATATATGAGACATATATACATACATACATACATACATAAAAATTCGCTCGTTATATAATAATAAAATCGTAAATGAATAATGCCTTCGTGTTATGTGTTAGGAATTCATTTTCAAACCTAATTTTCATTCTTAATTCTATGATTCGATGACGATTTGATCTTGACGAACAAAACCTTCGTTTTCGGGTTTTTTTTTGTAAACAAAAGGAGAAGACTTATCAGTTCCCTTCAAAACCTTCAAAAACCTTTCTTTCATTCTGAAGGAAAACTGCTGCTCGATAGAGGAGATTCACATAAATGAAAAAATAAAATATGGGAACGTAAATTATTAAGTTATATATATATATATATATATATGTGTGTGTGTGTGTGTGTGTGTGTGTGTGTGTGTGTGTGTATAAGCAGTTAGTCGCTTATATATTTTCTAACCAGTGTGTGTAGCTCAGTAGATATGAGTATTAAACTCTGTTTCCTTGTAAACGACGTGAAGACACTGAGATCGTGGGTTCGACTCCCGATGATGCTGGTAATAATAATACAGGAGTTAGAGCAATGGCCCGCAGTAGTTGGCCTGAGCGCTGTGCAAGTTTGTATCACTTTTGACTGATTATTATTATTATTATTATTATTATATTATATTTTCTAGTATAAATTGACCATTTTAGGATTTTATTACAGAATTTTTAATAATTTTTAGGAATTTTATTACAAAGTTTTAACATAATTTGAAAATCTTATTACAGGATTTTATTACAGAAGTTTTAATAATTTTTAAAAATCTCAATACATTGTCGTAACCTGTAGTTGTACGTATCCCTGAAATCCGTATATCCTTGTATGTTTACGCGCTTGTCTCATCCAATCTTTGTATATGAAATGAATACAAACGTATTTCATTAACTCATTCTGACATTGAGATATGTACACAAGGTGTAACGTGTCATGAACCCGTCATAAATACATGGAACGTAACGTTTTTGTTTTGTTGTCATTTTTCGTGTCTCTGACTCCTCTCGAGTCTATTCCTTCCCATCCAAATAAACCTTTGACCCGTCTTGCCCCAGGGCTCCATTTTATGGTCCTTCTACACTTTCTGAGGACCACGTGTCACGGGACCCGTTTGGGGCCATCTCAGGCAACAACATTACCGACATCTTCCTCGACAGCTCCAGAGCAACAAGTGTCGAGGCCAATTAGCGCCAATTTGGAGATATTCGTCACTAGTTCGAGTCTTCGGTTACGTCTGTATAATGAGGCATCGGTTTCGGAGGGTAAACAGAATAACGGTATATTACTTCTGTCTCAACGTTTGTTCACGACTTGGAAGAGTTTTTTACTTGTTTTAAGTAAGTTGTAAAACGTCTTTCACGAGTGTTTTATGGTTTTACAACGAGACTTTGAAGAGGATTTCCGATTACAAGATTTCTACAAAGTCCATACAGTAAATACTGTAATATAATGAAGAAAATTTGTAAGTGAAAGGTAGGACATACTTGTATATATATATATATATATATATATATATATATATATATATATATATATATATATATATATATATATATATATAATATATATATATATATATATATATATATATATATATATATATATTAGGGTGGTCCAAATCCATAGGGGAAATTTCAAAATTGTCTTAGATAGTCTCCACAAGTGTGGTTTTTGTCCATTTAGTGTCCACATGGTCTGTGCAAAATTGCAGCGTGATTGGTGAATATTTAGAGGTCGCCCCACTCTGAATATATATATTATATAATGAACTTTTTCTTCCGTAGGTCCGATGGCTCAAACTCGATCAATTCCAAAAGTTTGGCTTCTAGGGATGGCAACTGGAACTTTATCCACATCAAGGCTCCCTACATGCCTGACGCCCTCCTCTTGGGGCAATACCACCACATCAATCAAAAGCAAACCACCTCCGACAGTCTGAACCAGGCATGCCAGAGGGTGATTGAAGTCTGGACCCGAGCGCGGATCCCAACTCAACGGATCGACTCCTGTGTCCATAAGCTTTCAAAGCTTTTAGACCGCTACAAAACACTCAAGAAGCACAGGACCAGGCAACGTGCCAGCGATAGAATGAATGAAGACATCTTCAAAGCGGACATCCAGGAACTGTTTGACATCGCAACCAGTGATGCCATGAGCACAATCGTCAACGTTGAGGGCCGAAATTTCCTGTCCATGCAGCGCAAGGACGTCAATTCTTGCAGCATGGCTGGCATTGATAAGGAAACGACTACACAAGAGGACAGAAAGCGATCCAGAATGGAGAAGGAAGCCAAGAGGAAGGCAAGGCATGAAGCAACACAGAAAGATTTGGAAGAAGCAGGAGTGTCATCAATTGATCTTTCCTCCTCTTCTTCCCTTTTTTCGCAAGACGACGACGACTATAGACCATCGGTTCCGATTCCTTCTTCGTCTGAAGCTCCGGCACCAAAGCGTCCCAAGAACAAGGTTACGAACATTTTCCAATCTCCAGAAGTCATTGGAGCAATGGATCGCACCAATCTTTCTGACCAGAATGCTGTTTTCGTAACTGGAGCTGTATTACAGGCCGCGGGGCATGATCTGTCTGGGATGATGTGCTCTCGGAGCTCTATTCATCGCTACAGAGAAAGTGGGCAAGAACAGGCAGCTCGAGAAGACCTAGAATCATTCTCTCTAGAAGACCCTGTCCTTCTCCCCGGCATTGAAGGGAAGAAGACGAATGTGCATCGGATAGCAATCCTTATAACATTCAATGGACAGGAGAAGCTGCTTGGTGTCCCAAAGATGAAACAAGGAACTGGAGAAGCACAGGCCCAGGCATGCCTTCAAACTATGAAATTATGGAACGTGGAACAGCATGTGAGGGGTCTCGTCTTCGATACCACTTCATCAAACACGGGTTTACATCGCGGAGCCTGTGTCAGGATTGAAGAAGCATTGGGTCACGAGCTAGTTTGGATCAGTTGTCGACATCATATACTTGAAGTCGTACTTGCTGATGTCTTTGCCTCAATATTTGGCTCAAGAGGAAGTCCTGAAACAGGCCTTTTTAAGCGATTTCAAAAGGAATGGCCATCTCTCTCCCACGAAGCATTTGTCTCAGCATCGGACAGCTTGTTCGAGAACCCTCAACTCCAAGAGATGAGAAAAGAGATGCTCACTTACTTACCTAACGCTCTTCAGGCAAGCCAACCTCGTGACGACTACAAGGAGTTCCTTGAACTATCTTTGCTCTTCCTGGGGGGAAAGACTGGTGGTCAACTCTTTATCCGAGCTCCGGGTCCCATGCACCACGCGAGATGGATGGCGAAGGCGATTTATGCACTCAAAATCTACTCTTTCACTATCAATTCAAGCTCACAGCACGCGAAGAACAAAACGTGACTCAGCTGGCTTTATTTGTCAGTCTGATTTACGTCAAGCACTGGCATGAAGCGCCAATGGGACACAAGCTCCTCTCAATGATCTCAAAATGCTGCATCTTCTGGAAAAATATCCACACGGAGGAGCTGCACAAGCGGCGAAGACAGCTCTAAGACGCCACCTGTGGTACTTGTCGGAGCATCTGATTGGACTGGCCTTCTTCGATAATAGGATCGATCCTGATACCAAAAGGAGAATGGTTCAACACCTCCAACATCCCCAAAAGAATGGCTGCCCCCGACGAATCGACATGGCGGAAGCTGGTTGAAAATGATGTGGCATCCTTCGTCATGAAAAGGACATTGACCCTCTTTGATGCCTTGAAAGTTGGAGGTAAGGAGGAAGCGCGCCAGTTACTTCAAAAAGATCCACGGGAATGGCCAAATGACAAGAACTACAGGGAACTTAGAGATCGCGCCTTAAAGATGAAAGTTGTCAATGATGCTGCCGAGCGAGGTATTGCTCTCGCACAACGCTACAATGACACTTTGACACGAAACGAGGACCAGAAGCAGTACCTCCTACAACTCGTAGCCGCCACCGAAAACAGATACCAATACATCCAAGGCGACTCTGATGCAGAAGAAATAATGAAGATACACCCATTATCATGTCCTATTGTCTTACTGTTTTCTTGAGAACCAAAAAAAAATTTAGTTATTCAGTTGTCTATATATTTTCCCAAATTTTCAAAAGGGGGCAAGTGGGGCGACCCCTAAATATTAACCGAATAACGTGAAACTTTGCACAAATACTGTCCACACCAAGAGGCATAAAACCAACCTTGTGGAGAGAACTTAGTCGATGCTTTAACTTTTTGGACCACCCTAATATATATATATAAGTTATATATATAAGCTTTTAAAGTAGGACTAAAAATTTTAGAAATGTGTTTGTAAAGCATTAAGAATATGCTTCACGTAAAAGAAAAATCATTATTGGTACAAATTTTTCAACCTCTTTTATAAATAAGTAAGTGGCACTTTTTGTATGATCTTAATAATAATTTAATATACGCGTCTATTCATTATGATCCAATTCAGTATAAATCCAATTCAGAAAAATGGATATAATAGACAGATAAATTTTCATTCTAGAGATACATAACCCACATCGTGATGTTTGGGTTCTCTATAGGACTGAACACTGCCAGGCCTGTACTTGCACAAACGTAGATGAAACACATTTCTTTCCATTTTCGCTATATATAACAGGTTTGTCGAGTTGTCCTGAGCGTTTTGCACGTGGTGGAAGTTCCCAGTTTTTCCAGTCTTGCCACTGGAAAGTTACTAGTAGGTGACTCGTGTTTGCACCAAATTTCAAGTTCACACGACTAAAATTTCGTCTAATTACGTCACAGTCACACTAAATAGATAATTCAATCGTGTCTTACCAGAAAAATAAGCAAGTTAGCGCCATCATTGTTTAATTGAATTAACTATATACTGTACACTGGTTACCAAATAATTACATATGTATTGTGGTTATTTTAACCATTGTGGTTGTTTTCATCGTAGATAAAATATATTCAGAAAATGAATAGCGAGAATGTTTACACAAATATTACATGGAAAGAATTAATGCATTCAAAGAGGAAAAAATAGTTATATCCTCAACCATAAAACCATACCTGATAAATGGCATTTTAGAGACAAATTTACCAAGTCCTTTCGTTGCACATTTAGGAAAAATTTTTAATATAATTAATTATACTTTATACTTATATAATTAATAATAATTAATTATTAAAGGACCTATTCAGTAAACAATTAAACACATAAATGTCATAAATACATATCAAATACCCTGTAAAATGAATCAGCTGTGCGTGTATATATATATTATATATATATATATATATATATATATTAAAAAGAAGCCACTGAAAGTAAATTCGCCTAAAAATAAGACCAATACAAGGAGAACCAAGACAGTATAAATAATTACTTCTACTCCGTTTCTTTAGTAACTATACAATTAATTCTTCTTCTTCTTCTTATTCTTCTTCTTCTTCTTCGTTTTCTTCTTCTTCTTTTTCTTCTTTTTCAAATTTAAGAACGTAATAAATACCATTAAGTAACCACAATAATGAAACCTCTTTCGAGAGAAGAGCTCAAAGCATCAGGTTCTTCAGCGACCTCCCCAAGTGACCCTACTCGACCTTGGACGATTTTCACATGGTGGTGGTTAGGCTGAAAAGGAGAATATGTCGCAAGGATTCCTTCGCAACATCTTTTATTTGAATAAGACGATTATATGACGTTGTCCCTTCGTGCCTATTCGCATTATATGGAGGTATAAATCGTTCGAAAAGAGTTAACATTGCGTATATTTTCGATTGGGGGTTCGAATAACCGTGAGTTATTCGTGCGTCGTTTGAGGAGAAAGCGTAGTACGCAGATTAATTACAGAAACCTGAAACGTTACCAATAAGTATCAAATCGTGGGTGAAAAAATATTAAATATTAATCAAGTTGTATAAATATATATCGATGTTTTAATGTTTTATATATATATATATATATATATATATATATATATATATATATATATATTATATATATATATAGTTTTATATATATATATATATATATAATATATAGTTATTGGTAATACTTATTGGTAAAACTTCAGGTATTATATATATATATATATATTATAATATATATATATATATATATATATTATTTTTGAAGGCATGTTTAAGGGTCTTTTTTATTTCTCTTTTGCCAGGTTCATTTTTAAACCACGGTTTAGTTAGGTTGATTGCCTGACGCGTTTGAAGGGACAGTTTGTTTTGCTTTTGCTGATAAATTAACAAGCAACGAAGGCGAGCGAAGGGAAGATTTGGTACAAGAAGGTTAAGCACGTATTTGTTATTAGAAAATGCTGGCACGCAAAGAACTCAAATATGCGCAGATGATAAACTGCATCGAACGCACTTCATTTGCTCGAGATGAGTTATTATATACGAGTGAAAATTCACCGCACATCTATCGTGAATACAATTTTTTTTTCCTCTCTTCCTTCAGGATTTGTGTCAACACGAAAAGGAATTCGTCAATTACGAAATGAATTTGTTAATCGCAAATAATTGTCGTATTTTGATCCCGTTTTAATTCATAAAATTGATACCAACTTTACGGGAAATATTAAACCGTAGTCGAATGCCATTAAATAAAAATTAGGAAAAAAATATTATATATATACACGGTGAACCAAAAGTAGGTGGACAGTAGGTTGAATACGGTTTGTGTTATATTATATTATAACTATGGTGTTCATTATAACTATGGTGTTTGTGTTTTATTATATTAAATATTATAACTAAATTTATTTAAATTTTATTTTGTATTATAGTATACAAAAAAATTAAATATGTATTCTCAAAATAAACGTTATCATTTACTGTCCACCTACATTTGGTTCACCCTATATATATATATATATATATATATAGAGAGAGAGAGAGAGAGAGAGAGATATATATATATATATATATAAAAGCACAATTCAGTTATGTTTACTCAGGACAAGTTTTATTGCAAAACATTCATTTCAGTTACCTTATCACGTGATAATTTATTTCATTTCGAATATGATATGAACGCAGTGCGAGTATGTTAATATCAAAATATAGTATACCAATAGATCTTTATAGGGCTCGATTCCTGTATAACATGCTTATACACAGTATACAGACGCTGATTTATATGTAAATAGTCAGTTCTTATCTGCGTTAGCGCATAAATCCTTTCTAACGTTACTTTGGTAAATGATCTTTATTACGTATGATCGTATCTTCATATTTTTTCTTTGTTATTAGTTTTGAGTTAATTTAACTTATTAGTTGTCTTTAAATGAACAAAATTACATTAAAACTTGAAGGAAATTCCGTTTATTTATAAAAAAAAATGTATTCGAGCAAATGTTTTGTTGAATTTCTTCTCTCTTCGGTTCTGTTGTTATCAACTTATCATATCTAAATTTAAATTTTAGTTAGTTTGTTTTCTGTTTCAATGTTTCGAAGAATTTATCTTTTCATTATTTTGTTGTTGTTTTTTTTTTTAGTATTTTTTTTTTTTGTGGTGAAGCATCGGCGAATATTCATTTTTTTTCAATTGTTTATATTCGTCCAATTTTCGTTTGTTTTTTGTTTTTCAAAATCGTAGAATTTATAAACTAAACCTTGGACTTGTTTGAACTTGTTTTCAAAATTAAGATTGCGTTACTGAACTTTTGCCTAGAGTCAGCATTTCGTCATGATTCAGACTGATTCTTCACCTGACCTTTACCGCCTGACCTCCACTGACCTTTGTCCCATGAATCGCTTCATCAGCAGATGTTGCTGCGGAATTCACTGCAAGGAGAAGGAAGAGTTTCAGATGAAAAGGAAAGTAAAAGCTGAACGAGGGTTCAGTGGTTTCTCTTAACGGAGAGAGAGAGAGAGAGAGAGAGAGAGAGAATGAATTCAAACATTCATCGTGTAATGCTATATATAAAACACGTCGTCGACCAAATCAACATTATATATTCAATGACGCTTTGCAACGTTTAAACGTACCAATATATACGGGTGCGGCAAAAATAACGCCCTTTTTAGTTTATTCTCTTTTATTGAAGGAAATAAATCAATTACAGCATTTTAAGAGAAATAATAAGGTTTTTAAGAAAAATACAGCATTTTAAGAAAAATAATAAGTACTTTCTCAGTAAAAACTAAAAAATAACAAAATGATACAATATAAAACTAAAAATTATACTGTATAAAACTATAAAGATACAATTATTAAAAGGGCGTTACTTTTGCCGCACCCGTTTACTTATTATTGTAGTAAGTATATACACACACACACACTGTATGTAAATTATTCTTATAAGAAATGACGACTGTGCGATAATAGCGAGCTGAATTGTATATAAATTATTTCACATAGGAAAAAACAAACCATGATATG
>JAJOZX010006205.1:202500-205000 GCA_023014485.1 Bathynomus jamesi
GTGCTATTATGTCATGATCACACTTATCAAACGCTTTAGCAAACACCGTGTATATTACATCGTAATTATCATTGCTTTCAAGTGCATCTATGATATTGTTATAGTGCTCTGTTAGTTGTGGAATGTGATGTCAGTGACACTGGTCTATAGTTCTTTGCTTGAGGCCTATACCCCCCCTCTTTATATATAGGAACAATGTTTGCTCTTTTTAGTATGCTCAGTATTATCTCCGTGTCCAGGGATCTTCTTCATATCCAATAAAGGGGTGTAGATATTTCGTTCTTACAGTTTTTAATCAACAAGTCATTCCACTTGTCCTGGCCTGCAGCTGAATGTGATTTCATTTGTTCTATATCTTTCGCTATATCTTCTGCCGTAAGCTAAAATTCAATTATACATTCTCCATTTAACTCCTCTTCAAAAAAGGTACAGTATTTCTGTCAGGTACTGCTTTGTTTCTATTTGTGGTCCTGAAAGTTTGTTCATATTGAACTCTCAGAATTTCAAATATTTTTTTTAGATCATCAATTTGCACATTATTTTCTTTCCTTAAGGGTGCGATAATGTTCAACGTTTTTGTTTTTCTTTTCACGAAGCTATAGAAGTAGTTTGGGTTATCTTTTAATGTTTTCACCTCACCTTCCTCTTCTCTCTCTGAATTAGAGGTTGTATGTCCCTGTCTACTGTATACTTTCCAATTTTACTTATATCACGTTTTTGTGTTGTTGTCTGTGCAATTAACTTCGTGACTACTCTCTTTCTCTTGCAGAATAGTGTTCGTTTTTACCTCTCGAAGTAGTTCCTCTTTCTCTTTGGCCGTACTTTCGAAACATATTTTTCTCAGATTTCATCTTTTTTAGCAAGGTTATTGGCATTTCTTCGGTTGTTTTATCCTGTAAGCCTATTTTCCACTCTATCTGTGCCATCTGTGGTCTGATTTCTTCCCAATTTATAGTTTTAGAGTTTATATTACAAATCTCAAATTTGCTTCTTTCTTCAGTATGTGTATTTCTTTCAGTGCTCTCGCCATATTAGTGGATACCTCAATAATGTTGTGGTCTGAGATATTTGTTGATGTTATTTTTATATCATGGATTAAGTTAGTGTTATTCGTGAATACCAGATCCAAGCAGTTTTTTTTTCTGGTGTTATCTGTTATCTCCTGTGTCAACTTAAATTCATTTGTTAGAGCTATCAACATTTTTGTTTGCTCCTGGTCTTCTCTTGAGTCATACTTGTTCCGGTATATATACGCATTCCCCCCCCCCCCCGAGTCTTTTATATTTTATGAATGGGAAATTAAAATCACTGCATATAATTATATTCGGGATGGTGTGTTTAGGAACTTTATTGGGTTTCTGATGTCGGCAATGACTTTAGAGAATTTTGCAGCTGGAGCGTTTAGAGGTCTATACTGTAGATGACTGTTAGTATCACGTTAAGTTTTTCAGTTTTAAATTTTTTCAGTTTATATATATATATATATATATATATATATATATATATATATATATATATATATATATATATATATATATATATATATATATATATATATATATATATATATATATATATATATATATATATATATATATATATATAATTTTTGACAGGATGGAAGTAGAAAGCAACTTTCTCCTATAACAAATCCACCAAATGATGCTGGATGCCGTCTAATCGAATGCAAGTTGATCCTGAACAGTTGTTCGGGAACAAGAAAAGTATATATATATATATATTACAGTTTCTAGTTTGTCCTACACATCAGTATTATAAATTTGTAAAAGCAAGTAAGTGAAGCCTCTTTCACACTGTCTGTATGAAGTTAAACCTATTGAATCGAATGCTTAATTTATCTAAACACAATTGAAAGAATCAACAAATCTTTCTTTACATTTTGGGTCTTTCATTTCCGAATGATTGTCACTTATCAGGTGTTTATCCGGGGCCGGAAAGCAGTTGTTTACTCTCTGCTATTAAAGGATAAGGTAAGGTATGACGTTGGGGCGGAGAGACACTATAAGGTTTCCGCTCTGCCAACACTTTTTACAAATTCTTATATATATATATATATATATATATATATATATATATATATATATATATTCTGGAATTTTAAAGAATTAAGTCAGAAATTGTACCAGAAATCGTATTACTCGGGTATTATTCATGTTCATTATTAAATCAAACAAGTAGTTTGGCTAAAACTCACACCATATACTTGCAAAGATTAAGCAGTAGCAGTCCGGATCATCTCTTTTAAAACCCGAACCGGACCGGTCCAGTTTCATCAGTTTCATCATATATATATACATATATATATTCTGGGGATTGAATTATGTTGGCAAGGTAGAACTGAGGAAAAAAGTTCGCCTAGAAAAATTCTAAAGAACATAGTAATGAATAATGACTTAATTTTGTTCTTTAAATGCTGTTTATTTGACCAAAGAGAATAAAATACAAGGTGTTTTGGTTTAGGGCTTTAGGCGAACATTTT